>CBVK0101329270.1:0-15421 GCA_900067695.1 Picea abies
TAGCATCTTAATTTTCAGCTTCAAAAAGTGTAGAAACTTCCCTCTAGGTCCCTTAGAGAAACACCTCTCTGCTTGACTATATGATTATATTATGTCGATATCAAACTCAGTAATGTACCCTCCAATAGTGCTATCAAACCATAGATACACTACTCTAGACACAACATTATAGACTCTCTTGACTTTCTTAATCAACGTCTCTGTCCAAACCACAAGGGGTCTAGAGCTGATCTCAAACTGAGTGTCTGCTAATATGGCTAGCCACTTGTATAACTCCTTATGAACTCCAACAAAGAAAATCTTGTGCATGTCTGTAAATATGTATTTCCCAAACCAGTCGTCGGTACTAATGCTAGGGTTCTTGTTCTGAGTTGTGACGAAGTCCCTTTCTTGTTCTTCTATCCACTTCTGAATCTTTGTCTTTGATGGGAACCACCTTGACATTCCCTCAATAAGATCCCAGTCCTGACAACATAACCATTTGTTGGCACAGGGGTAGACCTAGGGTTCAACTCTAACAAAAAAACCAACAAGCCCTAACTATTGGCCCTTTCAACAACACCTGTGGAGCAGATGAAGTCTCACCCGAAGTAGCAAGAGGGGGGTTGCCAGACACATGTGTCTACAACCAAAGGAAGTGCAATATTATTCCTAAATAACAATGCCAAATAAACCTAAAGATTCTTAACAGTATTATGTTTAAATCCACGAAGCTATTTATATATCTTATCTTCAATAAGGGAAAATAGTAATGAAATAATAGTATAAAAGATATAAAATAACACAACATCAACCACAAAGAACACCAATTTTTACGTGGTTCATCCTCTCCCTAGGGCTACGTCCACAAAATTGTGTTTCTTGATATAATAGATGAAAACATACAGTTCTATCTGCACACTTAGTTGCAAATCCTTCTCTCTCCTCCTCTTTATTTCCCCTCCCTGCACACCCAACTGTAGGGTTGATCTTCACACCCAGCTGAAGATCCAGAATACAAGAATGCTCTGCAACAAAATAATTCTATCTCTCAATATTTATATCACCAACAACAATAACCCTCTCAACTCTTCTAGACCTTTATTTATACATTTCATGACTCTTATACACCCTAGACCGAAGCCCAGGTGCTAAAATCCTAGGTTCCAAAACCCTAGGTGCCAAAACCCACATTTTAAGGACTTCGCCAACCTGTCCTTCCTTTTTTTCCATGAGGTTCTCCAAAGCACCTATTAGTGTCTTTTTTTTCTTTTTGACCTGTACGCAATTCATCTTCCTTTCTTCTCTGTATTCCTTGATCTTCTCCTTTAATGACTTTCTTTTCCTTAACCTCACTCCTTCATTTATGCTTCTTTAACCACTTCAAACCCTCCACGATTTGTGTGCCTTCTGCGCTCTTCATAATTTGTATTCTTCTTTGATATTTTATTTCTTCCTTAATACATGACCAAGGGCCAACACTCTTCACGATCTGTTCAAAAGGTAAATAGAAGGACACTACAACCATTGCATCTTCAATACAAGCACCTTCTATCCAAAAAAAGTAGGTGGAAAAGATTGCAACAAAGTTAAAATATTCCTTCTGCACACAATCATGTCATATAGCTAGAGTGTTTAAAAATTTCCAACCCTTCCAACATCACATTCTCGACAACATTCCACAAGCCAAGCAACGCAAATTCTCCAGCAAGGCAAGCAACTCACCGAGGTTCAGATTCAGAAAACGCTTCCCCCTCTCCCCTGAGAACTCAACAAAATGGAGACCATTGCTTCCTAAAAAGGGAGGATTGATATATGTGGATATATGTTCCCATTGGCTCAAAATGAGTTTTTGGCAACTTACTATTTTTAGCAGTTTTTTCGGGTCCCAAACTTGTGGGGCCATTTTGAGGGCCTAAATTTTTTTTTCATGATCCGACACCTCAATGATAATTGAAATATTTTATTGAGCCTATGAAATGAATCTTATCATCAAGACCTTTCCAATGAGCTATTGTGCACCCTAAACAGAGATCATATGCAAAAGTTACGACCCTAGGAAGTTGATGTACTAAGTTTTCCCAATGGGGGGCACATGACTTTTGGCACTTCATCTCCTATGGTTAGGGTTTTGGATGTCTAGGGTTTTTTCATTCATGTTTATTTTAAAAAGGATTTCAGAGCCTCATTTTAATCATCTTATTGCAAATGATCGTAACCATCACATCTCTTCTCAGAGATAAGCTACCACTATTCTAGCGAGTCTTTCACTCTGTAATTTTACAGTTTTGTACATTTCACTCTTTAATAGAAATTGTGTATTATCATATATATGTGCCTCTTTTTATATAAATATTATATATATTTTTTATATTATTGTATCTCTTAAAATATCTCAGTATATTTCTTTATTATATCTCCTCTCTCATTTCGTGCTCAAAATAATCTAGATCAGGTGACGAGAGTGGGAAGAATGGTCCTTGTAGACCATGGCATGGATTTCAACATCTAGGAGGACTAACATTCTTCTAGGATGTATGTTTGGATTATAATAATGGACCTTGTATCCCATAGCATGGCTTTCAACATCTGTTGGGACAATCATTCTTCCTATGTCACAAGCAGTAACCAGGATAGGAATAATGGTCCCTATATCACTTTGTTGAGTGAGTGACCTATGCAAGACACTCTGTTAAATGTGCTAATTCCCACACATGACTTATTCATCATCATGCCTGATTAATCATATGGAGTATGGCCTCGAGAGATGATGCAGACAATGATATGATTTGATTCCAGGAGACTGTGTGTCTTTGGACAGTAGCTATGTGCTACTGTGGTGGATGTGTTCTACTGGTAGTGACTATGTGTCACTGGATAGTAGTTTTGCACTACTAGGAGTGGTTGGTAATCACTGGATAGCAGTTGTGTACTACTATGGATCGACACTATTTCAATTTATTGGATGGAATTTTAGTAACTATGTGCTACTACCTGATTCCCATGGAGACTACCAATAGTGTTGGAGGCGATTTACAACTATATGGATAGTGATGATGATGCTTGCGACTTGATATCCGCGATCATGAGGTAGCCTATGTGGCTATGATGATGCTACCTATAGAATGGTCTGCAATACTATGTGAGCCTTTCCCATACTATGTGAAATGTATGGATGTTTTTGATACCATTACAGTTAATACCTCCCTAGCTAGGAGGGAGTGTTGATTTTATGGTAGCTGCAGGAGTTATTAACCTCCATGTGCAACCTTTGACTAGAGTAGAATATTCTGGAAGCAAGAGAAACCCTAAAAAAATGTGTAAAAACTATAGAATAAAAGTCATTTTAGTAGAATAGATAATATCAATGTATTATCTTCCAAAATGATAAGTCAACCTAGACAGGTGACCAGAACCATAAAAAATAGGATGTGCTTTAGAAATTTGTAAACACACTACACTCACTATCCCAGAAAGGTATAGTGCAAGTTTAGAGCTGCAGTTGCAAGAAAGGAAGGTGGATCTTCTGGGGTGTTTCTTGGTCTCTCTCTCTAGCACTATATATCCTAAGATATGTGCCCTACCTTCTAATATCTCTTGGTGGTATTCTTGGTGACATTCTTGGTGGTATTCTAGTATTCTTGGTGGTATTCTTGGTGGTAGCCTAAGAAGTGCAACTGCAACTGTTGTTGTTGAGTATTGTTCTTATTTTGTGGTTGTGGAGACTCTCTCTCTTGTGTGCTATCCTTAGAGGAGGTGCACTCTCCTTGTCTTGTGTTGTTGCTGCAGTTGGATGGTGTTTTGTCTTGTGTTGTTGCTGCAGTTGGATGGTGTTTTCTAGTTCCATCTCGTGTTATTTATGCAACTAGGGTTTGTCTATTGGTTCTAGTGTGGCTTTTTAGAATCATTATATCTAGTAAAGGTTAAAGTGCTCGGGGGTGGTTGCATGCATATGGTTGCGTGACAATAGTGATATTGTCTATGGTAAAATGAGAAGATCAAATATTTTAATAGGGAATGCATAATGGCTTTCTCCTCAGTAGCCACCCCAACCATAGCTACATCCTTGGCAATGGTTGGATGAAGGGATTCAGTGAACCACTCCATCAAGACCTTATCTAAGATATAGTTATTAATCATTCTAGGTATTCTTTGCCACTCATGAATATGATCATAAATGTGAGTGGAAGTATCCTAACATATTGAAGTCAAGAGCTCCATTCCTATTTTGTACATAATGGGTAACTAGTAATGTGTAAGGAACACCATTCCTAAGTGATTGAATCTTTTAAAGGAACCTCCTTGTAATTCAATGTACCATTTGGCAGCAGCTCTAATCAGGGATATTTGGAAACGATGTAGCCTCAAACTATCATCCATCAAAGAATTGGATGAACACCACAAGTGGTATGTCATGATGTGTGTGGATGGGTCTTCTCCTGCCTTTCCATCAAATTTTAGTATGTCTGATAGGAGCTTGGAAGGAATTTCCAGCCATGAAGGGTTATGGGATATAGGTTCATTTTCTAGTCGTGACAAATCAATAAAATATAGCGTTGTGAGGAAAGGAAACGATGTATGAGAACATGAATACTAGGAGGGATGTGAAGTCTCTGTTGTCCCAATTGAACCTTGTAGTCCCTCTATATTTGTACTTCTAGAGGGTTGAGGTTCTCCCAAAGAGTGAGTACCCCCATGAATGGTGGCACTTATAGGAGTATGGATGCTCCCTGGACTAGACGTGCGCATGAGGGGATTGACCCTTTGGATAGGTGTAGACCCTCCAAGAAATTTTTTCCCAAAACAAGTCCCAGGGAAGAAACCCTTGAAACCAGATGTGTTGATAAAGGGAAATCCTCCCCATTGTGAGAAGTTTCCCCCTAGGGATGTTCCCCCAAGGAAGGGTGTGATAACACATGGAAAATTAAAACCTCCAGACATACTAATGCTCCCATCCTAACTAGGGACAACCCCAAAAAAACTAGGAATATTCCATCCAAAAGGTATACCTGATGATGTTTATCCACTAATAGGATTGGTGGAGGTGGAAGGAATTCCACTTCCCATACTAAAACCAAGTCTTGTTCTCCCAACAGAAGAAGATCCAAAGGTGGGAATTTGGATGGATGGGATGGGCATATGAATGTTAGGTATACTAATAGATGGAAAGGCAGATACCACTGGCTACCCCTAGATTGAGGGACCTATAGAAAAAGGTACAAACGATGCATGTAAGTCTAATGGTGCTAAGTGAAGGTAGTGTGGACAACAAAGGGATTCCCCTAGTCCCACTTAACGATGGTCCTGATGGATCAACTACATTGGATGAGAAACTCAGTCCAGACATGGTGTGAGGATCACTAAACAAAGAAAATGGCTCACTAAAAGTATCCCTTACGTGGATGAGTAGGGGCACTTCGAGATTAGTTAAAGTTTTGGTGGAGGCCTTTTGTCTACCACTTCCACTTCAACCAAACTAGTTTCGTCAAACCAAAGATAAGACCCTTTGAATTCTCAGTCACCCATCTCGTGCTGCTTAATAGGAGAGTGTACCTCCATGATTTTATCAAGTCCTTGTAGTCACAGATACCGACACAATGATTCAACCATGATAAATATAGTATGTGCAAATCCAAACAAAAATAATCCTAAGGCTAAAGTAGACTCATACTCAAAGAGCACACCCCTAATAAATATAGGACAACAAAAAGTAAACCAATTGGCTTAGGGGTCCTTCTGAAAACCAACCCTTTGGGGGAAATAAAGTACCCAAAAGATTGGCGAGCGAAGGTATGAAGAGCAGTTACGATGAATGTCATGAAACAGACCCGACTGGTCCAAGAACCCTTTATTAAGGTGAGCACCCTATGGGTGAACTGAGACCGTGAGAAAACGCCTGCCCTAGGTACTATAGACATGTCCCACATGTAGTCACCTCTGTAGCTACATAGGAATGGTCACTAAGGATACCACCTCACAATCAATGATCGAGAGAAAATTTGCAGGTCCGACTTCACATACAGGCATGGTAACTAAGCCCAAATCTTCAAAGGTGTTACCTCACATAGAGGCATGGCACCAACGAAACCCCCATATACGTAGAAATTGAAGTGATACCAGGAACACCAAAACAAGCAAAGAGGGGTAACCTCCCTACTTTCCCTAATGTGACCTCGTGCTTAACTCTTGTGTTAGAGGAGCTTCCTAACACACTGGTTGCAAGAATGGATTTCCACTCTTTAATGAATCTAGGTTTCTTTTCTTGGCCTTGGAGAGTTTACTCATAAAATCCTATTCCAAGGCCCTAAACTTGTCTAATGTTGGTTCACTATCAAAGAAAAGTGTCTAATTAATTTTAGATTATGTAAATTGTTTTTAATGGTTGTGGTTTAAGTCAAAGGGAGATGGATGAAAATTTGGTCATGTTGTCACTCTTGACCCAACCATGCAAATGAAAAAATGGCAATGCAATTCGTTCTCTTCAATGAACTCTAGCTATGGGAGGGAAAAAGACTTTTTCCTTTTCTTTGCAAATTTCATAAACATAACCTCGCACACCAAACAACCATACAAACAATTTAGATCCAAAAATTTTCAAAATGGAAGCCAAACATTCTCAATGCACTATGATTCTAATGCTTCTAAAGCACACAAGCATGCAAATAATTTATTTTTTTGTTATTTTTCCAAATATAATGACAAAGGTTTCTTAGATTAATCAAGAATCTAAATGCAAATGGAAACCAACAAACAATAAGAAGAGGGCTATAGGAAATTGGAAATGATTCTAAACAACCCACTCCATTGTCACTACGAAGATCTCACCCAAAACTCACTTCAAAGGCTAGATATGGTAATGAATAACACTCACAAAAGGGAAAACTAATGCAATACGTATCACACACTACCAGATTTGTTCATATATGTTGGGTTCACTGCCCAACTTAATAGGACCACTAGACACCAATCAGGTCTATCCAAGCAATCCAAAACAAATCACGAAATCACACTCCACACAACAAATGATGATAAATTATGTGACAAGAAAGATCAAATAGAATTAAATCTTTCACCAAATAGATCCATAGAGACCTCAAGGACTAGATAGATCAAATTTGATCTCAAAAGTTTGGAAATTATGCAATTTTCCCAATTTAATGGGATAGTCGTGGGACACAAGTTGTTCAACAAGAGACTATAGTCATGGGATGCAGGTTGTTCAACATGATACTATAGTTGTGTTACCTCTATATTGCAATCAACGACTATGCAAAAAATTTGTCTTTTACAATAAGGATCTGCTTTAGATCTGTCATATCTATATCAAATATACTAGATCTAAGAGATCTAAGCCTCTAGAAAAGTACAGGAAAGAGAAAATGAATCACAAACAGAAAACAAAGAGTATTTAGGAAAGGGATTCTATAGAAGAATTAAAATATCCCTCCCTAGTGGAGTCACTAGTTTTGTTATGGGATAAATCTCACAGGGATCTCACCAAGTGGATGGAAATATCTCCCTAGGATATGCCTATTGATCTGAAACAAAAAGAAGGCTAGATTTATATGGTTTTCCTAGACACAAGCAACTTATTTTCCATTTTAACTGAGAAGGGAATGAATATTGCCTTTAGACTAATAGTTTTCCTCTCATGTCTTGGTTGTTGCATCTCCTGACATCCAGCTTCATCTACTACAATCTGCTTCCTATGCACAAGGATATAAAAAACCACCTATCTATTATCCTTCTATTGTTAGTGAAAACAAACTCACTAGATCTATCTTGATCTATTGCTCATAAAATCATATCTAAACATTTTTAATTCAAGAACAAACCATTTGGGGGAAAACCAATGATCTATTCATTATCATAATGAAATTACACCAAATCCATACCTTAAGTATTGATGCTTCCTTTTTTGGCTCCTTGCTCCTTGCTTCTCATCAGCTTCTTGATTGAGCTAGGACATCTGATTTCTGGCTGTTGTGAACAAGAAAAGCCCCTCTACAACTAGACAACATAAATCTGCAAATGCTCCTCCTTGCTCAAGGCTTTCCTTATATAGATCCTTAGAAGAGGCTTGGATGAGCTTCTAGATCTTCTATATATATATATATATATATATATATATATATACCTAGTCTTAGGATCATCATATATTGTCTTTTGAAATTGGATATTCATCTTGGCATTTTCATTATAAAAAAAAATTGGATTCTTCAGAGAGAAAAATTTAGAGGTACTCAGGAGACATATCACAATACATTTGGTAAAGTTTTAGGTTCTGGTTCATTATAATTTCATACATATATCCTATGGAAGATAAGGTTGTTGACTCATCCCGAAATCAATTTTAAATGAACCATCTTGGAATTTCTGCTATAACTTTTTTCTAGGAAGTTTTAGACAGTTAAAGTTTATGGAAACTAAGGATAAATGCCATAGTACATGTGATCAAAATTTTAATTTCCGCTTCACTATAATTTCAGATATACAGTCCATGGAAGACTAGGTTTGTGACTAATCTTGAAAACAATTATTTTCGTATTTTCTTTGTACATTTTTTTCAGTGAAGTTTCAGAGTCAACAATTTTCAGAATCCTGAGTTGACCTAGTAAAGTATATGTCGAAATGATTTTATATTTTGACTCACTACATTTTCTAATATATTTCTTTTGGAAGTTAGGGTTTTTTCACAAGTTATTTTTTGGTGATTTTATTTCTTTTGGAAGTTAGGGTTTTTTCACAAGTTATTTTTTGGTGATTTTAAGATCTTTTTCTGTGGTTAGAAAGCTCATTTTAAAAAAATAAATAGAGAAGTAATATGGTGTCTTTAAATAACATATGATTTATCATTAAATGGGTAAAATGTGGTCGGGGAGGAATAAACGCAGGAAATACATATGGTTTTTTTTGTTGGAAACAAATCATTTCACATGGTTGGAAACTTCTATAACACCATATTGGTACCCCTTCGAATAGTACCACATTAGATAGTACTTTTAGATGGAATATAACTTCCACATAGCTTTGGGCATATAGGAAGTCCCTTAGGTATGCCTACAACCATCCTTCGATAAGTTATTCAATAGTCTTGTTTTTTATAGTACACTGAGAAAAACACTTAAGGAGACCACTCTCTAGTACCTCGGTAGTCTGGCAGCATGGAAAAGGGTAAAATTGAGCCTCCTTATTTAGTTCCCTAAGATATTGTGTTGAGTACTATTGTTAAACCCTACATATATATCAAAGAGGTATAACACCTATGACTCACGTGTCCTTAGCACCTAGTAATTTTTTTCCATGGATCCAAATAAATATTCAAAAGTTCTTTTGGAAAACAAGAAATAGAATATTTTGGTCATATTTTTTCAAGGGAAGGGGTTAATGAGGACCCTCAAAAGATCCAATATATTAAAAAATGGCCTACTCCTAAGAAAATAAAGAGCCTTAGAGGATTTTTTGGTCTTACAGTATATTATCGAAAATTTGTTAAGAATTATAGATGCATTGAAGGCCCACTCACATCTCTCTTGAAGAAAAATTAATTTGTATGGAATGATAAGATGACTTTGGCATTATCTCTCTTAAAGGATACCATTTCTTCTACACCAGTATTGGTGACACCTGATTTTGGTAAAACATTCATAGTAGAATGTGATGCATAGAGATTAGGAATGTGAGCAATATTAACACAACAAGGGATACCATTGGATTTTGAAACAAAACAATTCAAGGGGAAATATTTGGAGAAATCTACATATAAAAAAGAAATGGAAGCAATTTTACATGCAATAAAAAAATGATAGTGCTATCTCCTTGGGGGGCACATTAAGGTCAAAACAAAATGTGATAGCCTAAAGTACTTTTTGGAGAAAGGATTATCATCAAAAGAGAAACAAAAATGGGTAGAAAAAATGCAAGGGTTTGATTTTGAAATAATCTACAAAAAAAGGAAGGACAATGTAGCAGCAAATGCTCTTTCTAGAATAGAAGAAGCCTCAATCTTATATTCTATTACATCTTCTATTCTTATGTGGCTAAAAAATACATAGTATAAAGGAAGGGATGAACTCTGAACATTGGGAGTGGAAGGGAGATATACATTGGTACAAGGGTAGAATATTTTTATGCCCTCAATCAAAGTTGAAGCAAAAACTATTAAGGGAGTCCCATGACTCTCCGATGGCGAGGACATGGAGGGTTCCTTAAAACATATCAAAGGATCAAAAAATATTTCTTTTGGGAAGGAATGAAGAAATATATTCAAAAATTTGTAAGAGATGTCATTTTTTGGTCGTTGATAGACCTCTCAAAATATGCACATTTTTGTGAAATTCAAAGTACATATACAACAAGCCAAGTGGCAGAAGTGTTCATGAAGGAAATTCGTAGACTTCATGTCTTCCTAAAGTAATAGTGAGTGACAAAGATCCAAAATTCACATGAATTTTTTTGGAAAGAATTATGGAAGATGAGTGGAACAACACTAGCTATGAGTTCAACATATCATCCACAAACATATGATCAAATAGAAATAGTTAACAAATGTTTATAGGGTTATCTATGATGTTATTCTTCAAACAAGAAATCTCAGTGGATGAAGTGGCTTCCTCTGGCAGAATGGTGGTATAATACTACCTATCACACATCTATTAAAATGTCCCCATTTGAGGCCCTTTATGAATATCCAGCTCCTAGTATCTCATGCTTTTTGCAAGATAAGTCCAAAGTACATGCAATAGAGTCACATATAGAGAAGACTAAAGAAACTTTGACAATTCTTAATGAAAACATTCAAATGGTGCAAAACAAGATGAAACAACAAGCAGATCAACATCGAAGTGAAAGACAATTTGAGTTGGGTGATTGGGTATTTTTGGGACTACAACCTTATAAGCAATCCACACTCAAGCAAAAGAAGAATTATAAATTAGATCCAAAATTTTATGGACCCAACAAGATTACTCGCAAGATTTGACAAGTGGCATATGAGTTAGATTTGCCTTCTTCTCGTATTCATAAGGATTTTCATGTATCTTGCCTAACAAAAGGTTTTGGGACAAACTATGCCAATGCAAATAAAACACTTCCAAAATTACATGAAGAAGGGAACTTGATTATTGAACCAAAAAAGTTATAGATCGATGTTCTCTATCTCTTCGAAATAGAACCATTATGGAGTACCTAATCAAGTGGAAGAATATACCTCTAGAACAAGCTACATGGTAGAATGAACAGTTCGTGAAGAAACACCCTCAATTGCAAGCTTTGAGGCAAAAACATTTTTAAATAGGGGGGATATGTTAAGGCCCTTGGGACCCTATGTTAAGGCCCTCACAAGCATTCATTATTAGTTTATTTGTTATATTAGTAGGTTGGCTAGAACCTTTCATTATAATTGTACCATTTGTCTCCTATATATAAACCAAAGAAACCTAGTCTTAGGATCATCTTATCTTGTCTTCTGAATTGGATACATTGTAAAAGGAGGTTTCCCCCTCGAAGTGAACTACAATCATTGACTTTTTATCATTCTCATGACATTGGTTCATAACACCCCCCCTCCCGAAAACTAATGCAGATGTGGAACTAGAGATAGGGTTCTAATCAAATGGAAGAGGCTTATGATGAAGGAGTCAAAGACCTCATGTTAAATCCAAGTTGGAGTGTGGTCATGGTTTAAAGGTTGTGAAGGAAGTGACATGTGACATTGCTCAATTAGCACAGTCTTAAATGGTGCAATCCACCCATGTGGAAGGATTATGTGTGATATTTTACCGAAGTAATGAGAGTTGATCCAAGAAGAAGAGAGGGATTGGTGTACCACCATGTGCTTCCTCCACCACAAAAAAAATAAAAGAGACAACAAGCTATGAGAGGGAGTGGTGTAGTAAATAATACAAATGTTTGTTTTGATTTGAAGGTTTTAAAATTAGTGAGGGGTGTGGTATTGGAGCCTTATTTCAATGATTGATCTATTTGAATGAAGCATAGCAGTTGCTCGGTCATCCCAGATATCTTTCTGTTTGCATAGAAATTAGGGCTGCCCACCATAGCCTCCTAGCTTCTGCACACAGCTTTCAGCTTATCATGTGAGTTGCAGGACACTCTCAGCAAGCACTTTCTCAGGAGATCATTCGGAATAACCTCCATTAGAGCACTTCAAACACACCTATTTTCTGACCTAGTTTTACCCAAAGCTTTACACAGATTTTAACATAAAGCCGCGAACATGCAAACGTGAAAGTAAGGGTGGCTAAAACTATGAAAGCGGACTCAAATATATAGCGTGGAGAGTGGGGGTCTATCACCCGAATAAAAAGGAAGTTTGTTATGTGTATTATTAAACCACGGGAAAATACATTGATGGTTTAATTCACAACGCTCATTGTGGAGAATATCTATGCATTTAATATAAATTTGACTCCTCTATAGGTTGATCCTATAAAAAATTGTTTTATTTAAATTACTTATGGTATATAATAAAACGTTTAATTTTTGTTATTTAACATTATTAAAAAGGATTGTTCAATGAAGAATTTGTGTTTTTTCAAAAATTTTAAAAAGTTATAATTGCACGTGATTAATGGGTGAATTTTGATGAGTGGAATTATTTTAAGGTTTTTGAATGATTTAAATTATCAAAAAGAAATTAAAATGGATGAATTTTTTTGTAATATAATAAAAAAGGAGTGAATTAATAAGTGGAAAAATTCAACCATTTTAGTGAGTTTATTCTTTTTGGATAAGGTAAAGTTCTACCTTAATTTACTTAATTTAAGTTTTCTTAAAATGAGTTTAAACCATGGAGAATAAAGTTCCATGGCCAAGGTTATTATTAATTAATTGGAATTATAAGTGTCTAACAAATTAAATTTAAGGAAAATTCTCAACCAAGAGATTGATTTTATCCACTTATTAACTCACTTTTATCAAGTTTATCCACTTATTAAATCACTTCTATCAAATGTTTATTTTCTATTGCCATGTTGATAAGACAATAATCACTTTTTACAACCCTTTCTTAGGTGGAACGACCTACAATTTTTTATATTACATAGAAAATATAATCAAAATATTTATACGCAATTTGTCATGTCACTGGTCCATTACTTTAAAAATATATATTTAGAAAAAAAATCCTTCTTATTATTATAAAATGAGTCATGTTACCTTAAATTATAGATTCCTAGTAAGGAGCTCAAGGTAAGGCTCAACTAATGAATGGATAGGCATTTAAATGTTATAAATATATTTTTATGGACACGAGCTATGTAAATATTAATGACTAAAATATAATATATAATGGTTTGAAATAGATGTAGAGAGGATGAGAGGGGATGTGATTCAAAATTATCAGGGAGGGGAATATAATATTAGGATAATCTAAATTACCCAAATTTAAAAATAAATGGTGGAACTTTGTGATAATCCTATAAAAAGTAAGTGAGTTACTAAATGGACAAACTCAACTTTTATGATGAGTTTACATTTTTCTAGGAAGGTAAAGTCCCACATTGATCTAGTCAATTTGTGTCCTCTCAATCTAGGTCTTCTTAAAATAAGTCAAAAAAATTTATGAACAAAAATCCATGATCAAAGTTCCCATTAATCAAGTGGAACTATACCTTATGGAAAAAATTCCTACTAGATTTAGGAAAAATTCTCAACCAAAAAAGTGGTTGAATTTGTCCATTTTTTTATTAAAATTTTATATTAACTCACTTCTATCCAATTTGATTTTATATTTCCATGTTGATAATACATTAATTACATTTAAAAACCTTTATTAGGTGGAAAGAACTACCATATTTTATTTTACACACAAACAATAATCAAAATATTTAATACTCAAATTGTACATGTGTCACAAACTTAAGGTATCTTCTACATTCCATCATATTTCTTAAATGAAGATATCAAACTTCTTTGACTTAAAAATATTGGAATGCATGTAGATAGTTGGTGAGGAAGTCTACTTGATGTAGTTATTTGAGCATGCATTCAGTACAACCATCATGAGAGAAATGTGAGAATACTTCCTTCTACCATGAAAACAAAATTCAATCATCATACTCTCAATTCTCTTAGTGTCTAGTCATTCTCATCATTTTCATATTCAATCTTTCCAACTCTCGTATTGCATTCTCCATCTATTGGTATTAACTAGAAATTTAAATATGACCGAAAATGACACTATGAAACCGAGATTTGCAAACCTTGTTGAAGAGATATATAGGTTGTCGATGAGTATAGAGGGTGGGAAAGTTAGCAAGCCTCTACCCACATGTTATTGATGTGCATTGGTTGTTTGAGAACTAAGATATATTCTTTGAGGTTATTCTCAAACAACATTCAACATATTAGTTTCTTTCTGCCTAAATTGAAGACCATTGGAAGCATGGATGAACATTCTTGAGGGCCCATTAGGAAAATAAGGGTAATATCTTCCTTGTGTTGTGTACAACAATGGAAGATAGTGCTATAGATGTTTGATGACTAGATGAGAGTCATAGAGTTTTCTATAATGAGTATATCAGTTGAGCCATGAGAGAAATGGGTTGGATCGAGTGAGATTAGAGCATGTAACTTGATTTCCTTCACCCTAGTGACCTTATAACTCAAAATAAGGATAAAATCTACCCTAGATTCCTATGGTTGGGTGGAAAATTGCGCATACACAACTAGTTGCTTTGACCATTTTTGGATAAAGATAAGTACTCTATCTCTAATGATGAATTTTCAATGGAATGTCATCTGCTATAATAAATTTGCATGGATTATCCTTGTTCTGTGTGGTTATGTTTAATTTTGAACATGGGAACATGATTATGATTAAATTTATTAATTTATTCTTGTTAATTTTCTTTCATTTTTTTTATTATGCCTTATGCATGCATTTAAATGAATTCTAGGCTACAATAGAAGAGAACATTTGTGTTATTATGGTTAGATAGGTTATTGAGTATTAGTATTTTAATGACTTGATCTTGGCTCCTTATCCCATGTGTTAGCACTTTGTAAATTTTGTTCAACTGATAGACAAATGATGGAGGTAACTGTTTCAACCTACTTTAGAGCTGGGCACTAGCCTGCTCAACTTATACCCAAATTATAGTAGACTGTAAAAACAACATCCAATCTCCCACCCTTTTTTCTGGATTAGGTTGTAAACATATTTTCATTTCTTCCAAAACCATTAGCAAGTCCATGCTGAATATGAGACTATAAACCCTGGACATAATCTTGTTTATGAAAATAAGCACGGTGATTCTTATGCATTCAATCGAGATGAATGATCCTTTAGGGAATTCGATCTTATATGATTCCAAGAGCATTCTCGGAAACTGCATCTATACCTAAAGTGTCTCAATTAATTGAAATTTACCGACTGTTGGTGCATATTGTCAGCGATGAACTTGTCAAAACTTATAAAAAA
>CBVK0101329272.1:0-21405 GCA_900067695.1 Picea abies
TTGTTATGGTGATAACATAGGCTCCAATTGGGGATGTTATCCTCCCTGTGAGGTAGAAAATAATTGTAGACTAAGTTCCTAACCATTGGGCTGTGGTTTATTCATGCAATCTGAATCCACTGGTCTTTATTCAAAAACTTGAAATCGACCCAGCATAGCTCAGGGCCTTTACCTCAGGCTTCAACTATGCTTCTTTTATTCCAACTTCTTCATGCGAAAAGAAAAACACAAAATGATTTTGTACAATGAATGGAAGGGGTGATGATGTTTAAATGATATAATGCTTGAGGAACCTACCATTTAAAGGCCCTCCTCCAACAATGTCTCCATTACTCTCCTGTAGTATGTAGGCATTACTTCCATGGTATGCCACAATTTTGAATGGTCCCAACCACAGATGATCAAACTTCTCGTTCTTTCCCTTATCTTCATTTCTAACATCCCATTTTAACACCAAGTCTCCCAGTTTGAAGTCATCCACCTTGGTACGCCTGTCAAAAGCCTCTTTGATCTTGTCTTGGCACAACTGAGAATTATTGAAAGCCTTTTCTCTATTTTGTTGGACATTGATTAGTTCATCCTTTCTTCTTCGAGTAGCATCTGTTTCTACATCTTTCTCCTGTAACAAATTCATCATTGGAAATCATGATGCAGTAGGAAATATTTCCTCTGTACCATAAACGATCTAGAAAGGGGATGTGGCTATGGATCTCTTTGGGGTGATCCTGTCAACCCACAATGTATGGATGAGATTTTTGTGTCAGGCCTTTTTATTTTCTTACATCAATTTCTTGATGATTTTGACTAAGCTTTTATTTGAGGACTCAACCAACCCATTTCCTTGAGGGTAGTATGATGTAGAATGGAAAAGGGTGATATTGTAATCACTGTAGAATTTCTCTACTTTTGTTATGATCTTGATTGGGCACCGAACCTGGACAAAATATTGTCTTCTAAAAACTGGATGATAATGACATCTATTGCCTGCCTGGCGAGAACTACTTCAATCCATTTAGTGAAATAATATGTTGTTGTCAGAATCCACTTGTGTTGGGTTGAGGAATGTGGATGGATTTCCCCTATAAAATCAAGGCCCTCCTATCTAAAGGGAGCTTCCACGGAGATGGGTTTCAAAGGCAGAGGCTGTAATTTTCCTTTCACATCAAAAATTTGACATTCATGGTATTTTGAAACCTCTTTATAAACATCAGAAAAAATACTAGGCTAATAGAACCTAGCCCTCAGAATCTTATGCATAGTTTTTTTCCAATAATGGTGACCCTCACAGCCACCCTTATGGAATTCTCTAATGGTCTTTTTTGCTTCTTATTCTAGCAAACAACTTAATAAAATTCCCCATCGATCTTTCCAATATACATATTGATTTACTATACAAAACTTGGTTGCCTTTAGTTTCAAGAATCTGGCCTTTGTTTTACTAAATTCAGGAGAAGCCTACAAATTTTTCAACACAAAGATGATATCTGCATACCACGTGGAATCAAGAAATTTATGGGATATTTGAGGAGTTCTTTCTTCTTCTATGCCTTTTGATAGGTCTGCAATGAAATTTATTCCTAGGAGTTCCCAATTGGTCTGTGCCATCAGATTTGCAAGGCCCTGTCCCTTGATCAACTTGGTGGGTTTGATATCAAGGTCATATTCTAAAAGCATCGCTATCCATTTATGCCTCTTTCGTTCAGGATCAGGTTGGGTCAAGATGTCTTTCATAGAGCTACTGGGCACATAAGCAGTAGTATGAGAATGCAAGATGTAAACTATGAATTCTTTCAAGGCCTTGACTAATGCATATGCTTCCTTCTCCATGATGTCATACTTCAAAGGATCATCCCTTAATGTCTTGTTGTAATATGCTATGGGCTTCTCAAAATTTTGGTCATCTTTCTGTATTAAAACACCAACAATTGTGTGCTCTGAGGCAAAAGAGAACAATATGAATTCCTTTTCAAAATTAGGAATGGAATCCTTTGATGTCTTCAAAGGATTTTTTGGCTTCAGGAATCCACTTTATTTCATTTCCCTTCTTGAGCATGTTGGTAATATGTTTTATGATTTCAGCGAAGTTGGGAATAAACCTTCTCAGAAAATTCACTTTTCCTAGGAAAGATTGTACCACTTTTTTTCTTCTGGGTATGCCAATTTTTAAGATTCCTTCAACTCTGTTGGGATCTACCTTTATCCCCTCTTTTGAAATAATATGACCCAACAACTTTCCTTCTTCCATGGAAAAAATTGATTTTTTAGGGTTCAGCGAGATTCTGAACTTTCTACACTTCTAGAATGCCCTTCTTAGATGCTTTAGGTGTTCTTCACCTGAAACAGAATACATAGTGATATCATCTAGGTAGATAAAAATGAATTTGTCTTTTTCATCAGCAAAAGATATGTCCATAGCTCTTTGAATTGTTTCCCCTAAATTCATAAGCCAAAAGGCATCTTGGCATACATGAATGTTCCCCATGGTGTGGTGAATGATTTATTTTCCTGATCATCAGGGTGCACCATAATCTAATTGTATCCAGAGAAGACATCTAGCATTGAAATTTTCTAAGAAGCCACCACTTTCTATAAAATGTGATCCATATTAGGTAGCGGGTAGTTGTCCTTCAAAGACACTTTATTCAGATTTCTGAAATCCACACACAACCTGATTTCCCCACTCTTTTTCCTGACCAGCACCAGATTTACCACCCATTTAGAAAACCTTAGGGAAACTATGATTTTGGCTTCAAATAGATTATTTACCTCTTTCTCAATCAAAGGAAACAATAAAGGATTTATCCTTCTTAATTTTTGTTTGAAATGTTTATGATCTTCTTTGATTGGGATACCATGTTGAATTATACTGGTGTCATAAACTTTCAAATCATCATAGATCTAGGAAAAAACATCAGGGAACTCTTTCATTAATTTGATATATTTCTCTTTAACTTCAGGGCCGAGTGTTTTGGACAACTTAATGATCATTGAATCCTCTGGAGTCCCAATATTGCAATCTTCCACATCCCCTTCATTTACCATAATCTTTGGACTTCTGGACACGTCATTATTATCAAAGAGTTTCTCCAATGGGACCAGACCTTTGGGAATGATGTTTCTTTTTAGTTGAACTATATCTCTACCAAAAATATGATTTTCGAAGTACCCCTCCTTTGTGAAAGCAGTTTCATCCACCTCATTAATGTTCAAATTCTCAAACTCATTCTCCATCTTGAGGAATCTTTCTATCTGTTTTTCATATTCAAAAACTTGCCAGTACTTCATATTATCTAGTACTGTTGGCCTGTACTTGACCTCAACCTTGTATTTTCTGTTAGGGAAAATTGGAACTTTAAAAACCATTGTTGAAGTAGCCAAGGCACCAACCACCTGATTTTTTTCTCTTGGAATTGTTGAAAGATTATATTCTGGAAATTTCTCAAGGAGGTCTAGTACCATTTCCTATAAGCCCCCAATATGAGATGTTTTTCTTAGTATATGCCTTTGATTTGATTGATAATTAGCTCAGAGTCTCCATGTACACCAATTCTTTTGGCACCCAATTATTTCAAAACCTTCAACCCCAATATTAATGCTTCATATTCGGCCATGTTATTTGTGAATGCTTCATATTCGGCCATGTTATTTGTGCATTCAAAAAAAAGTTTATAGGAAAATAATTTTGAATCTCCTTTGGGGTGATTGATCCATACGCCGACCCTTGGTCCTTCTATGCAGGAAGCTCCATCGAAACTCATCTTCCATGTCTTCTCTTCTATGTCATCCTGTTTCTCTGAATAATCCTTAATCTGCTAATCAGATCTCTCTTTTCCAACCATATCAATTTCTTGTTCTTTTTCTTCAAAACACAGGTCATTGAAGAAAATGGAAGATCCCAAATTAGTTTCCACAGAGTAGATGGGGTTATTACTTGGCTGTGACTTGTTGTTGACCATGTATTTGAGAAAAAATTCTCTGTAGAAACTTTTGTCCTAACCAAAAACAGAGATGGTGGCGTATGACATGTCCATCTGGAGGGTTCCCTTTAATTTTTCATCCCAAGACCTTGACAACAACATGCCAAACTTGGGATGGATGTCAGCAACCACTACATCTATAACCATGTTGCTTGTTGGGATCTGTGCCAAAGATACCACCAGATCTTTAATAAGACCTAGACACTTCACCTTCCTGGAATCAAAAGAGAACATGTATTTGTAAGGCCTTGTGATGTCCAAGCCCAGTTGGTCCATGAAAACCTTGGGCATTAAGTTATGATATGCTCCCGAATCCAACATGGCATTGTGCAGAGTCATATCATGGATCACATAGAAAGAGGGGACTTCTTCATTATCACTATTTTCTTCTACTCTAGGTCCAAATAAGATTGAAAGGTGATCATCTTGTATGTTCAGGGTATCATAATTTTGTTCCATCTTAAGCATCTTGATGATCTGATTTCTATATTCACTATTCTTTATTAATTCATTGAATGGTACATAAATTTTTATCTTGGCCATACCACTTTCAAAATTAAAGGAGGATGGGGTTTTCTCTACCTCTTTGGCAACTGTTTCTTTCCTTGCCTCTAATATTTTCTTCTAGGGATCTTCTTTCTTGTTTCCTTTGTCCATAGTACCCTTTGCAATAGAATCCCTTTTGGGATGACTTGAAGAGGGTATGTTGCTCTGAGCTTCTTTGGTGGGGTTTCCTTTTGGAGAATTTCCTTTTGAGAGGTTTTCAGGCATTCTCTGATTTCGAAGATTGTATTGTCTCTAGAAATGCATGATGGCATCCTGTAATCCTTCTTGGTAATCTTCCCTTTCTACTGATACCCTTTCCTCCCCATCTTGAAAAAATATCTCACTTGCATCCATGAACTGGTCATGTTCTTCTTTAGTCAGGAACACCTTTGTTTCTTTATCATCACAGCAGTTCACGTTGTCTTCAAAATATCCATCATAATTCTCGTTTACATAATTATTTTGAAGAGGAGGTCTTAATTGTTGATCCCCTTGATTCCCTTGGTTTCCCTAATTCGCCTGAACTGCTTGATTTGCCTGATTTTCTTGATTCCCTTGATTTCTTTGCTCTATTTGTCTAATTTGTGGGATTGTTAGTCTCCTCGTATTTCTAGGAGGACCATCAGCATGTTCTCTGGGGTTAGGCCTATTACCCAAGGCCATTATTTCCATCATTATCTCCATGGTTCTCATCATCTCTTCAAACCTTTCTTCCGATGTTGGTGAGGTTGAAGGTTGTGCCTTATCTTGAGTTTTGTTCATGTCCCTGCCAGAGTTAGATTTTATCTTTCCTAAAGCCATTAGATTCACTTCGACTTCTATGGCATCAATCATCATATCATCTAATGTAGCAAATCTTCATTCTCTCAATAAAAAAGAAAAATTACTTTCAAAAGAACTAACATATCTGAGTTGAGAAGCTTTAGGGGGGGGGTTTACCTCAGTAGGAATCAAATTATAAACCTTTATAAATATGGCTGAAAAATCCTGCATTGTTTCATCGGGTGACCTCTTCATGTTGTTATACTGGGTCAACAACTGAAGGGGATTTTTCTTGTCGCCCCATTTTGCAAGGAAGTTGGTTTCAAAGGCCTCAAAATCTATGATACTAGCTGTTGGAAGGGATATGAACCACTTCCTCACTTTACCTACAAGACTTTGTGTAAACAATATCATTTTTAGATCTTCAAAGTCCACCTCCTCTAATTCTATGAAATCATTAAACCAATCTAAGTGCTTCTGGGATGATATGTTACCTTTAACATCATATAGTTTGTTCCTTAGGTTATAGTCTTAAGGTAAATCATGTAGTTGAGCAGGCAATATGAGGGGAGAAAATATACCTGCCATGGTTGTTGTGAGGGGTCGAAGAAAATATTGGTTCTGAGTATGAATCACTATAGGCTTGGTAGATGCATCTAAAATCAAATATCAAAAAACAAATTCGTCAAAGATGACTTCTCTTAAACAAGATTCAGACTTAGTTCTGAAAAGAGTTTGTTCAAATTTCATGTCAAACTCAAGGTCTTCAATACTCATCACTCCATCCTTGGGTAAGGACAAACATTGGTCTAGACACAAAATTGGGGTTACTTGCTTTTCTTTTCTTTTATGTATGATTTTTTAAGATTAGACACAAGGATTACAACTTTTAGGTCTGGGTTGCTCCTGGTGTGAATTCTCTTGGAAGCCAGGATTTCTAGCTCACACTATTTGGTACAAATGGTCTCTTGGTAATGGAGTCGCCAGGGAAAAAATAATCTCAAACAATAAGGTATTTGATCCACTGTCACCCTCAGGGATCAAAACTAGAGCCTCAAGTCGTTTTTCCCAAGGAATGTAACACCCCAGGTTTTGAACCCCCATTTTAAATAATGTATTGTTACAACGCTGAGAGGCCAAGGTGCCCAAAAAATTATTAAAATGTCAGTGTGCCCAAGACATGTATTGTTTTCTATCATTATTAATAATAAATACATGGT
This sequence comes from Picea abies, assembly GCA_900067695.1. NCBI lineage: Eukaryota > Viridiplantae > Streptophyta > Pinopsida > Pinales > Pinaceae > Picea > Picea abies. The sequence continues at coordinate 6,506 of CBVK0101329272.1, forward strand.
TTGTTGCTAGACAAACAAGGAATAGAGTTATAGGGGTTTATGATTCCACAAGAGCCGGGGATAAGTGTTTATTTCTATCTTAATTAACCTTTTTTCCTAAGGGAGTGGATCGGTTACATGAGATTCTTAGGGAAGGCTGGGAGGTTCTTGATTCCCCATGAAGTTACTTAAGCCCACCTCTGGTCTGATGGGGGGGTTCGACTCATGTCTTGTTTGTTGATTTTCCTATACGTTCGTTCATTTCCCTCATGCACTTTCATGCACTCACTCACCCATTCATTGATCCATCCTCATCTGCATCTTGGCTTGGGAAAGGGAACTAAACTATTGAATATTATTCATAGGATAGTTGGTTGTAACGATCACTAGTGAAATCCAGCCATGACTTGGGGCCTGCATGTCTGAGATGCATTTCCCCGTGCCCTGTTTTTCTCACAACTACGAGTCCTGAGAGTTCCAGCATTGGTATTTTGGACCAGCTATGCTGGAGGCCCTGGAAAAAGGAGAAGGATTTCCTGAGGGACTGTGTGGCAAAGAAGAGTGGAGGTCCATTCTCTTGGGTGGTACAGGCTGGGTGGAAGAGAGCGAGATCTACACTCTTTCCCTACACGACGCTCTTCCGATCTCACCCACCTCCTCTAATTCTATGAAATTATTAAACCAATCTAAGTGCTTCTGGGATGATATGTTACCTTTAACATCATATAGTTTGTTCCTTAGGTTATAGTCTTAAGGTAAATCATGTAGTTGAGCAGGCAATACGAGGGGAGAAAATCTACCTGCCATGGTTGTTGTGAGGGGTCGAAGAAGCTATTGGTTCTGAGTATGAATCACTATAGGCTTGGTAGATGCATTTAAAATCAAATATCAATATTTTTTTGTCAAAGATGACTTCTCTTAAACAAGATTCAGACTTAGTTCTGAAAAGAGTTTGTTCAAATTTCATGTCAAACTCAAGGTCTTCAATGCTCATCACTCCATCCTTGGGTAAGGACAAACATTGGTCTAGACACAAAATTGGGGTTACTTGCTTTTATTTTCTTTTATGTATGATTTTTTCAAGATTAGACACAAGGATTACAACTTTTGGGTCTGGGTTGCTCCTGGTGTGAATTCTCTTGGGAGCCAGGATTTCTAGCTCACACTATTTGGTACAAATGGTCTCTTGGTAATGGAGTCGCCAGGGAAAAAATAATCTCAGAAAATAAGGTATTTGATCCACTGTCACCCTCAGGGATCAAAACTAGAGCCTCAAGTCATTTTTCCCAAGGAATGTAACACCCCAGGTTTTGAACCCCCATTTTAAATAATGTATTGTTACAACGCTTAGAGGCCAAGGTGCCCAAAAAATTATTAAAATGTCAGTGTGCCCAAGACATGTATTGTTTTCTATCATTATTAATAATAAATACATGGTTGGTTGCTAGACGAACAAGGAATAGAGTTATAGGGGTTTATGATTCCACAAGAGAGGGAGCTTGAGGGGATAAGTGTTTATTTCTATCTTAATTAACCTTTTTTCCTAAGGGAGTGGATCAGTTACGTGAGATTCTTAGGGAAGGCTGGGAGGTTCTTGATTCCCCACGAAGTTACTTAAACCTACCTCTGGTCTGATGGGGGGGTTCGACTCATGGCTTGTTCATTGATTTTCTTGTATGTTCGTTCATTTCCCTCATGCACTTTCATGCACTCACTCACCCATTCATTGATCCATCCTCATCTGCATCTTGGCTTGGGAAAGGGAACTAAACTGTTGAATATTATCCATAGGATAGTTGGTTGTAACGGTCACTGGTGAAATCCAGCCATGACTTGGGGCCTGCATGTTTGAGATGCGTTTCCCTGTGCCCTGTTTTTCTCACAACTACGAGTCATGAGAGTTCCAGCATTGGTATTTTGGACCAGCTATTCTAGAGGCCCTATAAAAAGGAGAAGGACTGCCTGAGGAACTGCATGGCAAAGAAGAGTGGAGGTCCATTCTCTTGGGTGGTACAGGCTGGGTGGAAGAGAGTTGGGTACTTGGATTGTTGTGGGTGTTAGTAAACCTGTGAGAGCTTGAGAGATGACTGGTTTAGGAACCCAAGTACACTCTGGAATCATCCTTGTGGATTCATAGCCCTAGTTTGGGGATGACATTGCTATCGAGATTTGTAGAAGTGATGTATATGGTTGGGTGGAATGTCGTTGGTCTCCAGACAATTGGTGACACCTTTTTATAAAGATAAGTTCTCTCTATTGTGATATTATTATCTGTGTATGAATGTATTTCGCTGTGTATTTTAATTATTGTTTAACTAAATCTTAGATTATGCATGCTTGTTGGATATTTCTATGCATGTCACTAAATATTGTATCTTATGTGTTCTTATTAATGAAAGAAGGTATAGGTAAGAGTACAAAGTCCAAGGGTGGGCTTACAGGTAGCATGCCCTAGCCTGTGGGTGGTTAGGGATGTTACAGTTTGGTATCAGAGCTTCTGGTTGAAACATCGGGCCAGTATGGGCCAAGTCTGTTGCTCAGAGTCTCGTTGTCGAGATCGAACTCTGACCTTGAAGTTGAAAATCTCAGGAGGAATGGAATTGCATAATCTATGCAAGAGTTAGATCATCATAGATCCATTGTAAGGGTTTCGAAGGATCGTGATCGTCCCCTTTCGAATTCAGGAGCGATCGCCGCTGTAGGATTAGGAGAGATTCGGGATCGTTGGATTGGAGGACAGGTGAACAAGGGTCATTCGATGAAAATGAAGCAAGGGATAAGGTCACAACCATTAGATCCCATTGGAGAGTGAGATCAAAGAACATGAGGCATTATAGGGAACCAAGTTGCATAGGAGATAATTTCCCAAGGCGATCCCACAATCCAAACCATGGTTTCACCAAGGGGTTATGTGTTAGCATCAGGAGAATTGTGGGGTGAAAAGCGGGTTACTTCAAACCATCGATGCATGCCCCCACAAATTTAAAGGCATGAAGTGATGTGACTTGCTAGTGCTCAATCATCAAAACTCTGAATAACCGAAGTAACTGGGGACCATCGATTCATAGGAGGACACACATCAACCAATCATGTGCTATGGGTGAAAGCACTCTAGGAAAGAGAGAGTGAGGATAATTTGAGAATTAATATTTCTGAAGACCGGAGAGTTGAAGTGAATATAAGTCGTTCGATCCAGGAGGAAACGTGGAAAAAATACCCTCACTTCGGGGAAAAGAGAAGGTTGAAAATTGAGATTTCCGAAATCCAAAGACCCGAATAAATCGTAGTCATTGATCCATGGGAGACAAGCATCAATATATCATGAGCTTTGGATAAAAACATTTCAAAAAAAGTTGAGGTTTGAGTTTTCCAAAGTTCGAAGGCCCAAAGGAATGATAGTTATTGATCCTTACAGTGGTAACTTCTGAAGTCACAAAGTTCAGGGTTAATATGGTCCGTCTGATAAGGGAGACACATGGTAGCATTTTGGTTGGTTCGGGAAATTATATTTCAAGATAATTGGAGGTGTGCCAGTATGGAAACTCTCAAAGTCTCGAAACCAAAAGAGTCGAAGTGATGGGGCACGATGACATCACCTAGAGGTGATGTGGGTCCTAGAATTCTTGAAGTGATGTGGCTTGTAGACGTCACCTGGGATGACATGGACACATGGGATGTGTGGCACATGCCAATAATTTTTTAGCATATGGAGTATTGAAATGTCAGTTAGAACATGACATGTGTCACCCACCTGATTGGGCCATGTGTCTTATTCCAATATTTCACCATGTGGAGACAGATCGTGTAGTTCAGAGACTCGGTGCTCTAGAGGGGAAAGATGTGACAATTTTCATTGGGTAGAAAACTCCCAAAGGCCAGAAGTAGTACCGACCATTGATTCCAGAAGACACATGTTGAAGGATCATCAACTTCGGGTGAAATCACTTCGGGAGAAAGTGCAGGAGGAAAGTTTTGAAACTTTTGAATCTCGAAGAGCTGAAGTGATTCATAGCCATTGATTTGTGGGAGGACACTCGTCGACAGATCATGAACTTCGAGTGTAAGTGTTCCGGGCAGAGGAAAGAGAGGAAAGATGAGACTCCCGAAGCGCGGAGTCCCGAAGTGGATCTCAATTGTTGATCATGAAAGAGGACGCGGACCATTGATCTGGTCCTGGATGAAAGTTCTGAAGTCTTGAATCTATGGAAAATCACTTTTCAGCTAAGCGCAGGGTCATGGCGGTGGTCATATGTAGATTGAGAGTTGAGGAAAGGAGGCATAACGACTAAATTGGTGCTAAGGAAGGATTTAGCCGCAGTTTCTAGTCGTGGTCTCCTGGGAAGTGGTTTGAAGGAAGTGCCTGCACAGGATGAAATTCTATGTCAGCCAAGGATAACAAGACACTGTTATTTTTAGAGAATGGGGATATGATATTCATGAACAAAAATAAAGAAAGAGACCTGTAGCATGGTTTGGTAATTTTTTTTATCATATTCATAATTCTAACAAAATGGTCACTTGCACATTTTGTAGAATTAAGGGGTTTAAACACATCAACTCAGGATGCGTATTGAGGAAATGAAAGAAGGTGAGGGAGCCTCCAGTCATGATAAGGAGGCCGAAGGCCAGAACACCATATTTGGTAATGGAGAGACAGAGTCCAATGGACGCAAGGGAAAAGGAGAACATGAAACATTAGTAGAAATGGTTAGAATCCTGAATATGGAAGTGCAGAGCTACAAAGAAGATAATGAGAGACTGATGAGAGAGAAAATTCAGATAAATTCTTGAGTGTTGCAGAGCTTAAATCAATTGCAGAGACAAATGAAGAAGGGATCAAACTAAATACAAGAGGAACAAGGCAGGTTCCATGAAAGAAGGGATGATCATGGAAGAGATGGTTATTCCATAAGTGCTAGAAGAGCTCATGGACACCACTCACCTCCTTACTCAGAAAGAAATTTTTATGCATTGGATGATCCCGTAAGAAATCCAGAGGTGTCTCCTGTCAGACACCAAAGAAGGAAACAAGGGTTAGATAGTTTGCAAGGAGAGATGAGGAATCTCAAACCACCTTCCTTTGAGGGTGAAAGAGAAAGGGAAGATGATGTCGAAGCATGGTTTCTTGGGCTTAGAAGATATTTTCAGTTTCATAACTATTCATGAAATCTGGAATCCAGGATTGACACCTACCATTTACACGATAAATCTACAATGTGGTGGGACCAACTAAAGCAAGTGGAGCAAATTAATGAGAGTAGGATCACTTGGAAGCAGTTCAAGAAGTACTTCTAGAAGGAGTGCCTCTTAGAGCATTTCTATGACAGGAAAATGCTGGAGTTATTTGAACTCGGGTTGGGAAGTATGAATATGGTAGAGTACAGGAAGAAATTCTTGGGATTGTTAAAGTATGTCAGGTTCATTGGTGATGAGAAAGTGAAAATACAGATATTTCAAAGTGGGCTGTCAGCCTTTTATAAGGAAAATATCAAGTACGATGAACCTAAGACCTTGACAGAGGCCATCAAGAAGGATAAATAACTGTATGAGCAAGGCCAAAGAAGAGAATCTCTACAAAAATCTTGGAAGGAAAAGAAAAATGCAAAGTATGATCAGAGGAGGAAAGGATTCAAACCTTCCTTCAACATGAATGAGCCTAATAGAAACCATCAAGATCAGTATGATAAGTGAGATTTCAAGAAGGAAGATTCCTTGGGAAAAGGGGAATACCACCAATCCAATGATGGGGATGTAAGGAAGATCACCTGTACAAGGATTGCCCATACAGAAAGGACAGAGTAAATATTGTGCACAACATCCAAGAAGCTACACAAGTCAAAGATATGGGAAGAATCTATGCGGTTTTAAATGATCGAAAAGCAAAGTACCAGTCCAATATGATCGAGGTGGAAGGTAAGATCATCAATTAGTCTGTTGTTATTTTGATTGATTCAGGATAAATTCATTGCTACATTGATCCTAAGACAATGGATAGATTACATTTGGAGAAAAGTAAACTTGGAAAAGCAAGTTTGGTTCAATTAGCCACTAGAACCAAAAGAAGAATCCATGACATGGTGAGAAGTTGTTCCGTAATTCTTAATGGCGTGAATACTAGTATTGATCTAAATATCATACCATTGGGATCTTATGATATTCTAATTGGAATGGATTGGTTGGACAAGCATCGTGCTATCCTAGATTGTCATAACAAGACATTTACATGTCTTGATGGAAATGGAAAACATAGCACTGTGAAAGAAGTTCCAAGACCCATCTCTATAAGGGAGATTTCAACCTTACAGCTAAAAAGATGTTTTAGGAAAGGATGTCAATTGTATGTAGCTCATGTGGAAGATCTAGATAATAAAAAAGGGCCAAACCTCGAAGATTTCTCGGCACTACATGAATTTGAAGATGTATTCCAAGAAATACCCAAATTTCCACCAAGAAGGGAGATAAATTTCTCAATTGATTTAGTGTCAGGAGCTGCCTGGGTGTCAAAAACACCTTACAGAATGAGTACATGAGAGTTAAAAGAATTACAAATGCAGTTGGAGGAATTGTTGAAGAAAGGGTACATATGTCCTAGTGTTTCACCTTGGGGAGCACTAATACTTTTTTTCATAAATAAGGATGGAACCTTGAGGCTTTGTATTGACTTTCGACTACTGAACAAGCACACTATAAAGAACAAGTATCCTCTACCCCGAATTGATGACCTCTTTGATCAACTAAGAAGAGAAAATATATTCTCAAAGATTGACCTAAGGGGAGGATACCATTAGGTAAGAATCAAGGAAGAAGACATTCATAAGATAGCCTTTAGGACCAGGTATGGTCATTATGAATTTGTAGTGGTGCCATTTGGACTGACCAAAGCACCAGTTGTCTTCATGTGCTTAATGAGTGGCATATTCAGAAATTATTTGGATAAGTTTGTCATAGTATTCCTGGATGACATACTTATCTATTCTAAGTTTGAAGAGGAGCATGAACATCACTTAAGACTGGTGTTGCAAGTATTGAGAGAACACCAGTTTTATGCCAAGTTGAGTAAGTGTTATATTTATCAAAAGCAAATCCATTACTCGGGACACATTATTTCAGAGCAAGGCATAGCAGTAGATCTAGAGAAGATAGAAGCCATTAGAGGATGGCCAACACCCAAAAATGTATCAGACATCATATCTTTTATGAGATTAGTTGGCTACTACAAAAGGTTCATACTAGGGTTCTCTAAGATTGCTCATCCCATCACTTCTTTTCAAAAGAAGGGAACTAAATTTGAATGGACACTCAAGTGTGAAAATAATTTTAATCTCTTGAAGGAATTACTTACTAGTGCACCTGTGTTAAAGATTGTTGACCCAAATGAAAGTTTTGTGGTATGTATAGACATATGTAAGGAAGGACTTGGGGGAGTCCTCACGCAAAATGGACATGTCATTGGATATGAGTCCAGAAATCTTAAGGAACATGAGAGGAACTATGGCACGCATGACTTGGAACTTGCTACCATTGTTCATGCCTTGAGGATGTGGAGGCATTATCTCATGGGGAAGAAATTTGAATTAAGGACATACCACATTGGCCTGAAGTATATTTTTGAACAACCAACCTTGAATGTGAGGCAAACAAGATGGATGGAATTTTTAAGTGAATATGACTTCGAGATGAAGCATATCAAAGGAAAGGAGAATAAAGTTGTCGATGCACTTAGTATAAGAGTGCATCTCATGCATGCTACTGCTGTCAGTATGCATCAGTTAGACTTGAAGAGTAGAATTTTAGATGCTCTTGTTACAGATTATAATTACCTATAGGTAAAGGAAAACTTACAACAAGGAAATGTATAGTAGAAAATAAAGGAGTACAAGATAAGGGAAGACAGATTACTCATGCATAAAAATAGAATCTATGTTCCTAGCTCCGGAGAACTAAGGAATTTGGTACTGAAGGAAATGCATGATGTTCCTTATCCTGGACATCCCGGTTACCAGAAAACAATTACATCAATAAGAAGCCATTTCTTTTGGCCGAGAATGAAGAAGGATGTTGCTGATTACATCGCTCGATGTATGGAATGTCAAAAGGTCAAGGTTGAGCATAGGCACCCAGCAGGTTTGTTGCAACCATTGCCAATCACAGAGAAGAAATGGGAAGTGATCAATGTGGATTTCATCACAGGATTACCCATAACGAATAAGCAACATGATTCAATCATGGTGGTGGTTGAAAAATTAAGAAAGGTTGCTCATTTTGTGTCTGTGAAGACAATGCATACATCAACTAATATTGCAGAAATTTTCATGAAGGAAATTGCTAGGTTACATGGGATACCTAGGACAATCATCTTAGATAGAGATACGAAGTTTACCTCCAATTTATGGAGGGGATTGTTTAAAGGATTTGGCACAAATCTGAAATTTATCACAACATATATTCCCCATACAGATGGGAAAACAAAGAGAGTCAATCGAATAATTGAAGATATGATGAGAATGTATGTGATGGATAAGCCATCTAAGTGGGAAGATTACTTACACTTGGTTGAGTTTGCATATAATAATGGGTATCAAGGTTCATTAAGAATGATCCCATTTGAAGCCTTTTATGGTAGGAAATGTGATACTCCAGTAATATGGGACAACCCAACAGATAGAGTGGTACTTGGGCCAGGGTTGCTCAAGGACATGGAAGACCAGGTGGTTAAGATCAAGAAGAATTTAAAGGTAGCTTAGGTTAGACAAAAATTTACGCATATAAGAACAGGACAACTAGAGAATTTAAAGTAGGGGAGCATGTACTTTTGAAAGTGAAGCCCAATAAAAGCTCTTTGAAATTGGGTAGTTGTACAAAGATGGCAGCCAAATTTTGTGGTCCATTTGAAATATTGGACAAAATAGGGCTAGTTGCATATATTCTTGCATTGCCTACTTCCATGAATGTGCATAATGCATTTCATGTATATTTACTAAAGAAATATGTACATGGCCCTAACCATGTTATTTATTGGCATCTGATTCAAGTAGAGACGGAGGGAGATTTTCAGGTTCATCTAGTGCAGGTATTGGATAGAAAAGTCAAAATGCTCTTGAATAGAGTTATAGAGATGGTAAAAGTTCAATGGACCTGCTATGTTCCTAGATGCTACCTAGGAGCATGAAGATGCCATGCGGGCAGAGTACCCAAAACTTTTTGAATAAATTTGAGATTTTGATCTCTATTTTGTAAATGCACTGAGGACAATGCCAAAATAAGGGGGAGGGGATGTAACACCCCAGGTTTTGAACCCCCATTTTAAATAATGTATTGTTACAATGCTAAGAGGCCAGGGTGCCCAAAAAATTATTAAAAGGCCAGTGTGCCCAAGACATGTAATGTTTTCTATCATTATTAATAATAAATACATGGTTGGGTGCTAGACAGACAAGGACTAGAGTTATAGGGTGCTATGATTCCACAAGAGAGGGGGATTGAGGGGCTAAGTATTTATTCCTATGTTAATTACCCTTTTTTCCTAAGGGAGGGGATCTGTTACATGAGCTTCTTGGGGAAGGCCAGGAAGTTTTTGATTCCCCATGAAGTTACTTAAACCCACCTCTGGTTTGATGGGGGGTTTGACTGATGACTTGTTTGCTGATTTTTTGGTACGCTCATTCATTTCCCTCATGCACTTTCATGCACTCACTCACCCATTCATTGATCCATCCTCATCTGCATCTTGTCTTGGGAAAGGGAACCGAACTACTGAAGATTATCCATGGGATATTTGGAGGTAATGGTCATTGGTGCAATCCAACCATGACTTGAGGCCTTCATGTCTGAGATGCATTCACATGTGCCCTGTTTTTCTCACAACTGTGAGTCCTAAGAGTTCCAACATTGAGATTCTAGACTAGTTGTATTGGAGGCCCTAGAAAAAGGAGAAGGATTGTTTGAGGGACTGCGTGACAGAGAAGGGTGGAGGTCCATTCACTTGGGTGGTACAGGCTGAGTGGAAGAGATCTGGGTACTTGGATTAATGTGGGTGTTGGGAAACCTGTGAGAGCTTGAGAGCTTACTGGTTTGGGAACCCAAGTACACTCTGGAACAGTCCTTGTGGATTCATAGCCTTGGCTCAGGGGTGACACTGCTATCAATATTTGGAGCAGTGGTGTCTACAGTTGGGTGGAACGTTCTTGGTCTAAAGTCAATTAGTGTCACCTTTTTAGAAAGATAAGTTCTCTCTATTGTGATATTATTATGTGTGTATGAATGTATTCTGTTGTGTATTTTAATTATCGTTTCTCTCTATTGTGATATTATTATATGTGTATGAATGTATTTCCTTGCGTATTTTAATTATCATTTAACTAAATCTTAGATTATGCATGCTTGATGTATATTGTTGTGCATGTCACTAAATATTGTATCTTATGAGTTCTTATTAATGAAAGAAAGTATTGGTAAGAGTACAAAGTTCAAGGGTGGGATTGTAGGTAACATGCCCCGACCTATGGGTGACTAGGGATGTTACATGGAAGATTTCACTTTCGATCCCTGACAATGGCACCAGAATATTAGCACTTTGTAAATTTTGTCCAGTTGATAGACAAACAACAGAGGTAACTGTTTCAACCTACTTTAGAGCTAGGCACTAAAGTAGTACACACTAGTACACACTCCCAGGTATACTAGACAATTATCAACGCTAGGTCCTACCGCTTTTTTTTCTCTCTCGTGTCACTGGTTATTTCTTTGATAATCAATGGCTAGATTTGGTTTTGGTTTTGGTTTTTTTATGAATTTGTTGGCAAGGAAGGGGAGGGACACTTGGGGCTATGGAGTCAAAATTTTGAAAGTGAATGAAAACAATGACTGGTCGATAGAATTGTCCAGAGGATAAAGCCTAAATGAGGCAATGAATATGAGTTATAAATTGAATTTAATCAGAGTGGTAAGACAAAGGAGAAAACAAATAATTGCATCAGAGAATTACTGAAATGAATTCTGAATTAGTTAAGAAGAAATACACACAATTTAAATTTTTTAAGCCGATAGTGTCACAAGAAGAATTATGGGCCTTTAACACTCCAATATAAATAGATGAAAATGTAAATGGAATAAAAGAACACAGAAAATACATACAATGAAAAGAGACAAAACTCATATCACCACCATTAGAATCTTTTCATAGAGACTTCAAAAGATTTTGCATGTGTATTCAATTCAGCTCTAGAAAATTGCAATTTAGTTCAGAAACAAAAAAAGGTTCCCTTGCACTTTTGCCAACCTTAATTCATTCAGAATTTCTAGTACTTATACAATTCAATTACAATGGATGAAACTAAAATGTTTTAGCTTCTAAAACTAACTACAATAATTTCAACTGACAGTCTCGGCATGCGAACCGATTTACAGTTATTAAACAAAAATGTTTCATAAACTAATGGTTGATTCCTCTGACTAATCACTTTTTGTCCTCTCCATATGGCTTTCTCCGATCTCCTATCGAACTCGCCAATCTGGTGACACCTGGAGGCTATTTGTTGGTCCCTAGAAAAGTACATTTTGTCTTTCCTAGCTGCACAATCTCCTTCCACTATGAGTCAGAAGGAATCTCGTAATCCATCATTCATTTTATTAGGATCTCCAAGTCGATGCAAGTAACATAATTCATAGTCGGCAACCCAATCTTTACTATCTTAAACTGATTTAAAATCTCAAAGTTTGTGGCCAAATATTCCACCAAACTTGGTCCCTTTGGGTTCTCCTCCAGGCCTTCAAATTTGGAATGATCCATTCTGCACTGGGCGAGGAGAGAGTTGTATTCCTCTTGATCATATAATTTCCCTTTGCCATGCCAAAATGATGTGAGACCTTTGATAAACAATTGTTCAAACAAATCCTTGAATTCCTGTATACTTTTTTCCATTTGTACGACTTTGGTTTGAACTGACTTGAGTAAGTTGTTCTTAGCAATGATCCTCCTTCTATACATGTTTTTTGATATCGGGGGAGAGGCAAAGCAGTTTGGGGTAGACCTCTTTTCGCCTAGATATGCCTCTGGTGGCGCCACATGTTCGCAATCTGAAACCATGGTATTTCCATAGGCCCGCTCCCAAGCATTTAAACTTCGTGCAAGTTCCCGTCCGATATGCTTTGTGACCATCGATTTGGGATGTTTTCAAATCTTTTTCCCATTGGGACCCATCAAACCCGCACCTCCGCTATATTTAGTCCTTCTCTACTATATGTCAAATTTTCCTCCAAACTCTCGTGCCTCCATACTGATGTATCTCCTCGCCAAATTATGAGACTTGAATTCCATCAAAAAGAAAATTGTTATGGTGATAACACCATGGATGTGGACTCCATAGTGTGGTAGAAAATCCTTATTTCAATCACAATCCAATTTGAGTAGTTTTATATGATAGAATTCATAGTCATGTGTAGTCATTTATTAACCAAAATATTTTTAATGAGGATAGAGTTAGAAGTGATCTGGATTGAATAGAGAAAAAAAATGAAACACACACATAAATATAGCATAGAGGATAGTAATATATTGAAAACCCAACTCATATTAATGAATAAAATAACGAAATGTTGTAGAACACAACCTGGCTAGAATAGTGGTAGCTTATCTCTGAAGAGAGAGATATGGAGGCTATGATCATTTGCATAAATATAATACAAGAGGCTATAAACATAGGAGGAGAAGCACCAAAAAGTGTTTTTGAAAAATGTCAAAAACATATTTTTGGGTGTTAATTTTTACATAGAATTTTTGGGAATGTAACTTCCACATACATTATCCATTTGGAACACATAGTGGCTTGTTGAAAATATATAAATGGGGGAAACATGAAATAGTCATGATTTCTTGTCTAAAAATCTCATTGAGGGCCTCAAAATGGACCTGGAATTTTAGGACCTAGAAAATCCTAGAAAATCATAACAAAATTTCCTAGATGGAGAACCATGTTGAGTCAGTGGAAAAAATGGGTGGCCACCAATATCCACTTGGATCAGTCCTCCTCCCTTAGGAATAAATGGTCTTCATTGCATCAAATTCCCATATTATATGGGGAAATTTCTGTTGAATCTGAATCTAGGTGAGCCATTTTCCTTGCTAAAGAATTTGTCCTACTTTGACAACCTGATGGAGTTGTATGTTTTTCTAGTGGGGAACCTTCATCTTGATGTCCATTATCTGATCCATTGTATCCTACTGAAGGAATTCATGATTGAGTTCTATAATATCCAATTTCTCAACCACCTTCTAGGTGTCCACATTAAATACTACGTGTAAGCCAAGAAAACAAGGAATGTTAAATTCAAAATAGTTTTCACCCACAACCTTTTTTATGGTGTAAGGTCCATACCAGAGTGGTCTAATATTATTGTGGGGACTTGTGATGCACTCTTTCTACAAATCCAACCAAACCTTGTCACCAACTTGAAACTTGTGTGGAATTTGATATCATTCATGTTGTACTTGGCATTGGCCTTCTACAATGTATCATGAACCTATTTTCAGAGGTGTTGGAACCGTTCAACAAATTTGGCTGCTCTTTCTTCCTTTGTATGGGAATGGGAGGAATCTATCGGTGAAGATGGAATGAGAAAATATGCATCAATGGAAGGCAATGGATGGAACCCCAAGCATACTTGAAAAGGACTGTGGCCAATAAAGATGTGGAGGGTTATGTTATAGCTATGCCAAACATATGGAAGGGTATCATCCCATGTATGTGGATGCTTGGAGCTGTACATGTGAAGGATATGCATAATCATTATGTTGATCACTTCCATTTTCCCATCTATTTGGGAGTGAAAGGTAGTCAATTTGGTCAACTTGGTGTCCATTAGATACCATAGGCTTGTAATGTCCCCATTTTTGGATTCCTCTACTTTGTAGTTGAAGGTGAATTTATGGAATTATGTTAGCCTGACCAAAGGAGTAAATTGAGATTAACAATGAGATAAGGAAGTTTGGAAGAGTTATATGATGCTCTTAGAGGTTCTCTTATCAGCTTTGATCATCAAGATCACTTATGCATTGTTCATTCTTGGTCCTGTGGCATTCTGGTGATTCTCATAAATTGGGAGTATTATTGAGCATAATTTAATTAAATGCACTAAAGGTGTTATTTGGATCATATTATTTCAGGAGAAACCTTAGTGTAATATCTCGTTGGAATCAAGACAAAAATATCTAAAGGTTGAAATGATAAAAAAAAAAGTGACTTTGAGTGGCCGGAAAGGATTTAAAGTCAAATAAATCACTTTTTGGAGTAAAAAGGTTTATTAAATTAATAAAATAATTTTATGAGAAAATATTAAAGATGAATTAAAAGTCACTTGAGGGGAAACATGTGAAACAAGGTATAAAAGAGAGACAGTGGCTCATATTATATTATTATGTTGATGATTATTCAATTTGATTTGGAGAGCTCTTGGAGCCTTTTGGGTTTCGAGGAAACCCTCTGTGTTTGGATTGGTTTCGGTGGTGAAATATTCCACCCTAGCTAATCAAGTTTTCGTGGTGAAAGATCCACCCTAGCCATTCGATGGGGAATATCTTTCGAATCTTCCACTTGCTTTGGTTATGAATAAATATCTGTATTTTGTTGCAACTAATTGGGGTTTCATTAAAGATGTATTTTCCTTGGGAGAGAAATGAGACGAACAAAGTTCGCTCACACAAGAGTTATCCAAAATACTTGGAATATAACAAAGTAATAGATGTAGGAATGTAAATAATATATAAAATAAGAATAGATAAGATAAGATAAGATGATTACAATTGAGAATGAGGGCTCATTTATATACCCACACATGGGTGCCCTTAACCAATAGTCATGTCCTTTGAGACATGACCTTTCATTATTAATAATTATTATTTATTATTTAATTATTATGTTATGAAT
>CBVK0101329318.1:0-25876 GCA_900067695.1 Picea abies
CCACAGAAGTAGTAGAAGATGACCTTTGGACCATGTTCTTTGATGGCACTTGTACTAAAGAATCAACAAGAGCATGGGTGGTATTCATTTCTCCTTCAAAATAAACCACTCACTTGTCCTTTAAACTTGATTTTAAAGTGACTAACAACATTGAAAAATATGAGGCATTACTCTTGGGTCAAAATGCAACTAAAGATATGAGGATTAAGAATTTGCAGGTATTTGGGGATGCATATATGATAATCCAACAGGTAAATAAGTCCTATCAAGCAAAACATGTCAGGTTAAAAGCCTATAGAGATGAAGTTTTGAAAATGATTCATGCTTTTACAGATTTCAAGATTACTTATGTTCCTAGAGCCATGAATGAACTAGCTGATTCATTGGTTGTTTTACCCTGCTCTTTCATACCTCCATTACCTCCTAAATTAAACTATGAAGTCCAAGTAAAGTATAGGCCATCGCTCCCTGATAATGTAAAATTTTGGAAGGTTTTTGAAGATGATGTTGAACTCACCAGATTCCTTGCAGTAATGGGTGAGTTTGCAGATTTGCAGCTTGATTTGGAAAATGAACATGATGAAGAAGCTGAGAAGATAAAGCTCTGAAGTAAAATTGGAGCACATGAAATTGTTCAATTGTCCACTAACAAATTCCTAAAGGATTGGTCCCTTTAGAAATTTTTTTTGATAATAATGATGTGGTTGTCAAATTGGAAAAGAAGGAAGAGGACTCAAATATCTTTCAGTTTAATGTGGCCAGTGAACAAGATCCTAAATATGTCAACTTAGCTTCTCATTTGTCTGAAGAACAAAAGGATGATTATGGTGAGTTGTTAAAAGAATTTGCCGATATCTTTGCTTGACAATATGGTGACTTGAAAACATTCAACACTGAGATAATTCAACACAAGATTCATTTAAACAAAGATACTAAACCATTTAGGCAGAAGCTTAGATCTTTCAGTCCTATGTTGCTGCCTACCATGGAAAAAGAGATCAAGAAATTATTGGATGCTAAAATTATTATACCTCTTAGATACTCAGATTGGATTTCTAACCTTGTACTTGTCAGAAATAAAAATGGAGAGATCAGACTCTGTGTGGATTTCAGAAATTTAAACAAGTGTTTTAGGAAAGACAACTACCCACTGCCCAAGATGGAACACATTTTACAGAAGGTGTCAGGGTCAAGTGTGATGTACTTTATTGATGGATTCTTCGGATACAATCAGATTGCTGTCCATCCGAATGATAGAGAAAAGACTGCCTTTACCACTCCATGGGGCACTTTCATGTATGAAAATATGCCTTTCAGACTGATGAATGTTGGAGCTAGTTTCCAGAGAGCAATGGACATTGCATTTGTTGGAGAGAAAGACATATTTGTTTTGATATATCTTGATGACATAACTGTTTTTTCAAGCAGCCATGAAGATCATTTACAACACTTGAGGAAGGCATTCCTAAAATGCAGAAGGTATGGCATTTCTCTTAATCTTAAGAAATCTAATTTTGCACTTAAAGAAGGGAAATTGCTTGGACATATTGTTTCAGCTGATGGGGTAAGGATTGATCCAAAAATATTAGAAGCCATTAAAAATTTGTCTCTTCCTAGATCAAAAAAGGATATTCAGTCTTTCCTTGGAAATATAAACTTTATCAGAAGGTTTATAACAAACTTTGCAGAGCTTACCAAACACATTGCTTGCATGTTAAGAAAGAATTCTGAAGTTAGGTGGACTGAAGAATCTAAACATTCTTTCAATGCTATCAAAGAAGCTATCATGACAACCCCTGTTTTAATCAGTCCTAACTTTGACAAAGAGTTTTACATATTCTCATTTGCGTCAAAAGATACAATTGCAATTGTACTATTGCAGAAAAATGTTGATGGTCAGGAGCAACCAGTTGCCTTCTTCAGTAAAGTCTTGAGAGATGTTGAAGTAAAGTATGAGCCATTGGAAAAACAAGCATATGCACTCATCAAATCATTAAAATCTTTCAGGATTTACATTATTCAAGCCAAGGTAATAGCCTATGTACCTTCAAGCTCTGTTAAAGATGTGCTTATACAACCTGACATAGATGGAAAAAGGAGTAAGTGGATAGCAAAGTTAATTGAATTTGATGTAGAGATCAAGCCGGTAAAGCTTGTGAAAGGTCAAGGACTTGCCAAGCTCCTGGTAGAAGGAAATTGTAAGTTGCTTGAGATGAATTTTGTGGGTATAAATGCTGAGAACATTTAGGTTTCAGAAGATAGAGGTAGTGATAATTTGCAGATTTCTCCTCACCTAGCTGACTGTGAATGGTATAGTCACATCATTTATTTTCTGCACAATTTATCAGTTCCTTCAGATTTGACAAAAACACAAGGGAGAGCTTTAAAGCTTAAGGCCATAAATTTCTGCATTAATGACAGGATTTTGTTTTGGAAAAATACAACAGGGATACTCTTGAGGTGCATAAACCAAGAGGAATCAACTAAAATCATGACTAAATTTCATAATAGTGAGTGTGGAGGACATCATTATTGGAAGACTACCGCTCATAAAATTTTGAGAGCTGGTTACTATTGGCCATCTTTATTTTCATATGTGTGTAAATTTGTGAAAACATGTGACAAGTGCCAAAGGTTTGCAGGCAAACAACAACTAAAATCTCTTCCCCTCAAACCCGTTGTGGTCATGGGTCCTTTTTCAGCAATGGGGTTTGGACTTCATAGGTAAGATTCATCCACCTTCTAGCAATCAACATAGATGGATTCTTGTTGCTACAAATTATTTTACCAAATGGATTGAGGCCATTCCTACAAGAAAGGCCAATCACACTGTCATCATTAATTTTCTGCAAGAAAACATATTCTCCAGATTTGGCTGCCCTAAGAGAATAGTCACAGATAATGCTGCTGCATTTAATGATAAACATTTGGTAAAATTATGTGAAGAGATAGGAATTCAACTAGTACATTCTACTTCTTACTACCCATAGGGAAATGGCTTAGCTGAATCATCAAATAAGAGTTTAGTTAGAATCATAAAGAAGCTGCTTGAAAAAAATACCAAGGGTTGGGATTCCAAGTTAAAATTTTCTTTGTGGGATGATAGAGTTACAAATAAAAAGTCAATTGGTACATCCCCCTTCCAGTTAGTATATGGTACTAAAGCCATCTTTCCTGTTCAACTTGCACTGGCAGTTGCAAAATTTTTACAAGAAGATGACTCTGAGCCAAATGATCTAACTAGGAGGATTCACAATTTGGTAGAGCTACAACAAAACAGAGATCAACTTCTGGAAAAAACAGAGTTGCACCAACAAAAGATGAAAGAAATTTTTGATAGAAAAGTTAAGGTAGATATTTTCAAGGCAGGAGATCTGGTTCTGAAATGGGATGCAACAAGGCAGGAAAAGGGAAAACATGGCAAGTTTGATGCACTCTGGACAAGTCCATTTGTCATAGCATCAGCTCAGCAAAACAATACTTTTGTCCTCCAAGATCTTGCAGGTGAAGAAGTATCAGGTGGCCCATTCAATGGGCGGTTTTTGAAACTCTACTTTTCATGAGGCTTTCCTTAAAGCCTGCTTATTTGTACATATATATATATTTTTTTTCAGTTTTTGTTTTTGTTTTGTTTCATCAATAACTCCATGCCCAATGAAATAATGAGTAAAATCAGTTTTGAATTTAAGTTGTAATAAGGCTACTGAGTCAAACTAGGTTCTTGGAAACCTCATAGGGAGCTCTCCATCCCAGCTGGAGCCAAATGTTATCTCCCAAAATGAATCAGTCAGTTCATTCCATTTTGTAGGTGATAGCAAGGTTATAAATAGGGTTCTATAATTTTTTTTAGAATTTATAAATGTCAAAACATAGGATTTAAGATGTTATCCTAGAAATAAATCGATCCTCAAAAGGTCTTTTCAAAAAATCAAGAAAAATCCTTTCAATAACTAACATTTGTTTTGAAGTTGAAGTTAATTGGTGAAAGCCTCAGGTTTCAACGACTAAAGTGTACTCCTAGCAGCAAGCGAGCCAGTGAAAGTGTTAACATAGGTTTTTCTCCAACGACTTTAGAAATCCAAAAAGGGTATGCTAGACACACGACATACGATCATCATGGCAAGTTAATGGAAGCAAATGAGTGGTTACACCTTTTCACCACGTTCTAGTAGGATATCATGATAGATTTTGATCACGTATTTTGTGAAGCAAATAGAGGAGGGTTTGATGATGTAACGAACTCTTAATCATCATTACAACCAGAGGATAAAGTACCATATTTCTGTTGACATCAAATCAAATCATCATTTCTTATTTCAAACTCATGGTGTTTAAAAATTGTATTATGGGGTTTCATATTTCAATTGATAACACAGGGTCATTTTCACCAGCGCCATCTCTTTCCTTATTAATAAATATTACTATGTCAACCGTGTACAAATTAACTGGTGATTAAGTTGCAGATGACAAGGAAGCAAGGAAGACTACTTCTGAGGAAAGAATTAGACAACTTATCTTTTTTGTATTCTCATCCATAGGTTCAGAATCGTTTCTCAGATGCAAGATGTATGACCTATGTAGAAAAGTTGCAGGAGGGCTATCACCTGGCGATAGTAGAGACTTTTGCATTGTCATACGATGGGAATAACGCTACAGTGGGTTCTCTGGAACTGATAGTTGATGAAGCTGCCATCACTTCAAGAACTGGCTTACCCAGAACAGGTTCAAAGTTGGTTTAAAACAATAGTAACCAAGAATTTGGATTTTAGATCATTACTCAAAACAGAGTTCCGAAATATAACCTGGAAGAAAAGTATCCATGTTTCTTACCTTGAAGATGAATGGCAAGATCTGTTCAAAGGCATTCAACTATATGTAACCTCAAAGGGAAGGTATTACAAGTTAATTTTATATCACTTCAGACTCCTAGATCACTTCACGGGGAAGGTCCTTATAAATTTGCGTTTCTTTCTTCATAGAAGCCTAACAAAGGTGTGTAATAGGATCAGGGCCGAACCATTCAACATCAAGAATGCCCTTTGTCATTATGGCCCGATTAAAATGATAATCTTGGAAGAATTGAGACAAAGAGAAAGAACTTGGCAACACTTTGTCTTTTGGGAAGGTTTTGAGACCCAAACTCAACCTTTGAATGAAAAGAGGAAAGCAGGCAAGAAGCAACCAACTCCTCAAAGTAGCTCAAGGAGAAGGAGAGCTCTCCCAAAGTCACCAGAAAAGAAAAAATCTAGCGTAAAGCCCAAGAAAGCTAAAAAGAAAGTAGATTTTGAAACAAACTCAGAGATATCCATAGTAAGAAGGGAAAATGCTGTAAATCTGCCATACACAGATTCAGACACAGAACCAGAAAAAGATGACGAAATTCCAGCCATCAAAAGTCTAGAGCACTCCATGGAACTTGCACAGGATTTTGAATTTTTTACTTCCAAAGATGAAGGTTGAACTTCAAGAAATAAGAAATCAAAGAAATCACAGAAGATTAAGGAGATGAAAGAGATAATAACACAACATGATATTCTAGAATGGGTGATAAAGGCAAGATATAAAGCTTTATTAGAGAATTTTGCAAAGACCAATGCAGCTTTTGAGAAGTTGGCACGTGAAAGTATAAAGGATAAGAAGAAGAAGAAAAAGATCACAAAGGATTATAATAGCTTATGGTGGTTATCTAAGCGCCTAAAGAGGAAAATCAAAAAGTTGAAGGCAAGAATTACCACACATCCATATTTACAGGTCCTGGCATAGGTTGCTGTAAATTTGCAGGGATATTAATCAAATAAACAATGATTTTTTATTTTGAACACGAAAGGTTTTCCTTTTGATTAAAACAAAGTTTTCACCAGCACAGAAGGCGCAATTATAACCAATTAGCTGTTGAAAATCAGAGCTTTCATCGGCTAATTAACAAATTCTAAGGCGAAATAGCTGGTGAAATCGCAGAGAAAGAATTTTGAAGATTTGAGCTCGAACAGAGCGATTTTAGGGTGATTTAAAAGATAAGAGGGCATCAAAAAGTTCAATCACCAAATCATGAAATATTCAGTTTCAAAGATTCGTGGAGATATATGAGGTGAATGCTTAAATGGTCAACTAAAACTATGTTCACAATTGTTTAAAGTTTTCAGTTTTGAAGACATGTGTCAACACATCAGAGACATATCAGAGGTGCATCATGATAAAGACCAGATGTCAAAGACCTTTTGAAGACAGTTCGATTCACATCAAGTAGATTTTCAATTACCTAATTGTAATTAGTTTACACTCTGTTTTCTATATTTAGAAATCCAGATCCATTTTCAGGGATCTGAGATCTATTGTAAAGGTTATAAATACTTATCATTTTGATAAAGTAAAGGTTCGATTTTGGGTACAAAAGATACTATATTGTAAATTGACTTTTCCATATGATAATAAAAATCACAGTTTTCTCTCTCTATTGATGACAGATTCTCATCTTTCCTTCTGTACTCTTATTCAAGTTGTTTTAGCTACAGAATGATTGTCATCTCATTGGTTAGCTCATAACTTGATTAATAGTTGCTTGTCATTGTTTATTAAACCCTACATTTGTATTTGGTTTATAAGAATTGTTTTCTCACCCACTTAAAAACTATCATCTGATTATTGATCCTTGAGAGAACTGGTTCATTTGATTCTCATTTTGACGATCTGAATACCATACTATAATTGAGTTATCCCATTGATCCACACATACAAAAATACAAAAACAAGTTTACCTTAAGTTACCAAGCATCTTTGATCCACAACCTCAAAGAGTTTCTTGGAGTGATAACAATACCATTGCCTATTGATAATGTGAAGACGAATACAATGTTCACTTTCCTCTTAAGGTGGGGTGACCTTCCACCGAGATGAGCTCCAAATACACAACATGAGGCAAATATTCTATAGTCTCCTATCTCTATAAATAGATTTTACATAACAAAAACTCCAACTACTTGTGGTCCTGTCACTAAGTGGTACCAATTACCCAATGGGCCTGATAAAGTGGACCCTTTTATGTTGAATAACTACCCACTACTATCTAATGGGACTTATTCAAAGAGGATGCTTGCATACAACAATTAACTAACTAATATGTAGACTAAAGTAGGGAGGTTAGGGTAGGACCCTAATATACCATCCTTCTTCAAAAACAATGTTTTCTTCAAGGCTAAAGATGAGGAAATTATTTTAGGATCATGGTTGGTTCCCATGTGGCATCTTCAGGTGTCATGTATTTCCACTGGATCAATACTTCATTGATCTTGCGCTGGCATAATTGACATTCTCAAGTATTCAATACCACTACCAATTGGAGCCAAATGGAGCCCTCTTCATCAAATTATAGTGGGTTGGTTTGCACCATGCACTTAAATCCCATTACCTTTTTTAGATAAGACACATGAAATACTAGATGAATCTTGGAGTGGGTTGGAAGAGCCAGTTTGTAGTCCACTTGTTCAATGTGATGGATGATCTCATAAGGTCTACAAAACTTGTGTTCTAAGTTATGAGGTGTTTTGTCTTTGAGTTATGTTTGTTTATAGGGCTGAAGTCGAAGAAATACATGATCCCTTGCTGCAAAAGACTATTTTGAGCGATGCTTGTCTACCCGTTGCTTCATTCTATTTTAAACCATAACCAAATTGTCCTTTAGTATGTAGAGAACACCTTCTCTAGTGTGGAGGATGTGATCCACTGCCCAAACCTTAGAATTTACTGATAATTATGAATTGACTGATAATGGTTTTTGGCCATAAACTGCTTCATATGGGGTCATTTTGATAGCTCCATGATAAGAGGTATTATAAAACCATCATGTGAGAGGAATCCACTATGCACATTGGTGTGGTTTTTTGGAGGCAAATAATTTCAAATAGGTTTCCAATCACTTGTTGACCACATGAGTTTGACCATCTATTTGAGAGTGATATGCAATGTTAATTTTAAGTTGGGTACCCTAGAGTTTAAAAAGTTCCTACCAAAATTTGCTAGTGAAGGTATGGTCCTAAACCAAGACAATGGAGGTGGACATGTTGTGTAATTTAAAAATATAACTGAGAAAGACTTGGGCAACTAAGGAGGGGGGAAATGGGCATGGTAGGGCACAAAAAAGAACAGATTTAGAGAGATGGTCGACTACCACCATGATAAAAAAAATTTCATGCCCTTGGAAGTCCCACTATAAAATCCATAGAGATGTTGACCCATATGTGTGTTGGGATCAGTAGCAATTGCAGTGCCCCTAGTGTATTTGTTGTCTCCCCTTTGTTTCTTTAGAAAGTGTCACATGTGGCCACAAAATATTGTATATCATTTTTCGTTGTCTCCCAAAAGAGTAAGCGCTTAGTTATTTCATATGTTTTATGAAATCTAGAATGACCTACTATAGGTGATGAATGAAATCCCTCCAAGATTCTTTGTGATGAATGAATAATTCTTTACTATAACAATGTGCCCTTTATATTGCAATGTATCTAGTTTCCATGTATACCCTTTAGGAGGATTGGGATCTTCATAAATCCAATGCATGAGTTGGATGATAACGTCATTTTCCATTCATTCTTGATGGGCTCCCTCAAGCCAACGTAGAACTAGTAAAGATAAGGCGAAAAGGGATCCATCCTCCTCAAATTGTTAAGATAAGGAATCAATTACCACATCTTCTTTACCTTTCTTATAGATAATCTCATAGTCATACTCTAATAGCTTGGTGGCCCACTTATGTTGTTTTGGCAAGGATAAAATTCGTTCAAGAAAGCATTGCAAAGTATGATCGTCAATTTTGATCTAGAAATGTTGTTCGATGAGGTATCAGTGCCAAGTCTCTATTGCATGCAAGATGACCAATATCTCTTTTTCATGTGTGGATTTACCCAAATTCTAGTCACATAACTACTTACTCATGAATGCTAAAAGGTGTCCTTCTTACATTAGTACTACTCCAAGATGTTTGCTTGAGGCATCACATTCCAAGACAAAAGCCTTAGTAAAATCTGGGACAAATAACGTTGGGGTTGTACACATGGCATCTTTTAAAGTGGAGAAGGTCTATTCTACAATGACCTCATTCTAAGTAAAGGAATTATTTTTTAGTAGTGAGGTTAAAGGAGTTACAATTTTTCCATAATTTTTTCGCAAACTTCCTATAGTACCTTGTAAGTATTAAGAGTCCATGCAATTTCTTCAAGGTTTTGGGATGGGGTTAATCTTGCATAGCTACAAATTTCTTGGGATCAACTCGTGCTCCCTCCTAGCTTATAATGTGACCCAAGTAGTCAACCTATGAATCCCCAAAAGCACACTTGGAGCATTTGACAAATAGTTGGTGGTCTTGTAGAAGTTGCAAGGATCTATTAATGTGTTCTATGTGGTGTTCCTATGTTTGGCTATAGATCAAAATATCATCAAAGAATACTAGGACAAAATTGCAGAGGAATGGTCGAAAGATATTGTTCACGAGGATTTGGAATGTTGAAGGAGCATTGCAAAGGCCAAAAGGTATCATGAGAAACTCATAATGATGTTCATGTGTATGAAAAGTAGTCCTAGGGATGTTTACCTCTTCCATCCCGATCTAGTGGTAGCTAGAATGAAGGTCAAGTTTAGTGAAAAACTTGGCTCCATTAATTTCATCCAAAATTTCATCAATAACATGGATATGAAATTTGTCCTTAATAGGAAACTCATTGTGGGCCTAGAAATAATGACACATGTTCTAAGTACCTTCCTTCTTTAATACCATGACCACTATGGATCAATAAGGGTTAGTGTTGGGACATATGACTCATGTGTCCAACAATTCCTTGATGATATTTTCAATTTCATTTTTGTGTGCAAAAGGGTGCCTATAAGGACACACATTGGATGGTTGAATTCCTAGAACCAACATAGATCCATATTAAACCCATATCTATCAAGCACCGAGAGGGATCAAATTTCTTAATGTGTAAATTTTAATTTATATGTTGTTATCTAAATATGTACGTACATGCTTATTTATTTATTTTTATTATTAGTTTTTAATGTAACGTTATCTAATCTAACAAATGCTAATGTGACAACGTCTCCCCCATATTGGGCTATAGAGAACCTCACTACTCTCGATGCAATGAGGGGAATACTATGGTGATGCTCCCCACATGAAGGTGATAAGCTTTGTGGCATTTCAAAGACTTGTTGATGCTTAGAGAGAACCAAATGAAAATCAACGTGAATCTTTGGTGTTGTGGTGTCAACTACATGTATGGAATTGAATTGCGCAAAAAACACCATAGTGGCCTTTCTTCAACAAATTATCCATACAATGAGAGGTTATAATTTTAGGGGAACTTGATGTAAGCCCCTTGAAGGTATGTTTCTACCCTTATTGCATGAATCTTATGTACAATGCTTTGAAATCCATGGTGATTGGTCCCAAGGTGCATAACCATTATGCCCCAAGAACTATATCAAAACCACCCATTTAAATGGTAAAAATTTGAGTTTTGATACGATACTCACCCATTTGTAGTTTCACATATTCACATCTTCCCCCACATTTCATTGTGCCCCCATTGGTGATCATAATTTGAAAATTAGATATGGGGCATACATAACAATGGGTGTCTTCTGCCGCTGATCAAGATTTATTTTCAGAATGAAATGAAAGCATAGAAATTACAATGAAATAATCTTGAAAATGGTCAGAAACAGAGAAATACAACAATACTTGATTTCTATTAATGAAAGAATTGTAAAGAGACTGTAAAAATACATAGTGCAAGACTCGCTAAAATGGCGACAACTTTATCTCTGAGAAGAGATGCGACGACTACTCTCATTCGCAAGAGGATGATTACAATGAGGCTATGCAGGCCTTTTTTTATGATAAACGGGAATGCCAAAACCCTAGACATCCAAAAACTTAACCCTAGGAGATGAAATGCCAAAGGTCACGTGGGCCTCGTTTGGGTAAGTTAGTACATTAACTTCCCGAGGTCGTAAATTTTGCATACAATCTCCATTTTAGGCGCGTGATAGCCCGTTGGAAAGATCTTTTCGAGAACTACGAATTACACCATCAAAATTTGACTCCATCTTTAGTTTGACTATGGCGAGCCAAATAAACACTGTTTAGGGGCCCAAAACGGCCCTGGAAGTATAACAAGATGTGATGACATGAAAACATACAAAATAATCCAGTTGCATTAGGTGGGAGGCCACCAATATCCACTAGGAATATGTGTAGGTCTTCAGACAACCCTAGAAGTGTAGAAACCACAATTACAAAGAAGTACAAAAGAACGTGTTGTATTAAAAAATGACAAGAGGAGCCAATTGGAACAGGTGGGTGGCCACCAATATCCACCTGGATCAATTCTCCCCCTTTAGGAAGAAATGGTCTCCATTGCGTTGAGTGCCCATAGAAGAGGGGAAAGCATTTTCTGAATCTGAATTTTGGTGAGATGCATGCCTTGTTGGAGAAGTTGTGCTTCTTGGCTTGTGGAAGACTATCACAAACCTGTTGCTGGAGGGGTTGAATCTGTTCCACCAACCTGTTGTCTCTGGTTTGGATGAGGAATTGTGTAGACACCATTGTAGCTAAAGAAACAATATGCTCTGTCTCTTCGACAATCTATTTTTGATGGATATAAGGTGTTGAGGCTACATTGGTTGTAGTGGTATTTTGTAGATCCTTTGAACAAATTGTGAAGAGGATGAATTTTGCAGTATGAGATATTGCCTTGCGGTGCGTTTTTGGTGGAGTAGTAGTCAGAACTACCTCTGGTATCTTGTAGAGCTGACCTCCCAGAGTAATAATGAAACTACGGGGTCTAGAATCATAGAAGACATGACGTTTACACATATATGGTTGGCCCAAAACAACATCACAGAAATCAATAGGGGAAATATCACACACTACTTCACAGAAATCAATAGGGGAAATATCACACACTACTTCACAGAAATCAGTAGGGGAAATATCACACACTACTTCACAGAAATCAATAGGGGAAACATCACAGAAATCAATAGGGGATGGATTCCATAGGATAGGTGACACTACTAGCTGACGCGAAGATCTTGTCCCTGGTAAAGCCACCTGATGTTGCATGGCTGCGGGTGTGGTGTTGTCGAAAATCACAACTGTTTGATGACCTTATTTGAGATGAGGTTCTTCTAATTGTTGTTATCTACAATTAAATGCAATGGGGTCCCCTTCACTCAGACATGTGAATGGAAGAGGCACTCCCCCTCTTCAATATGTACTGGTTCTTCTAGCTGAATTGTTGTGGTCGTGACAATAGTGGTGGGGTCTACGTCAATGATCTGTCTATTTTCAATATTTTCTGGATCAGATTCTGAATCTAGGTTCGGTTCTGTGTATTTGAATTCGGCCAT
Source organism: Picea abies (assembly GCA_900067695.1). Taxonomy (NCBI): domain Eukaryota; kingdom Viridiplantae; phylum Streptophyta; class Pinopsida; order Pinales; family Pinaceae; genus Picea; species Picea abies. Next base: position 12,406 of record CBVK0101329318.1, read on the forward strand.
CAATGACTATTTCGAGCGACATTCATCAGTGTTTTTCCAGGGGCTTTTATGGAAGTCACACCACTTCCTAGTGTCATTATTCATCTTTACTTTACCCTTTTTGTCCTGTGTCTTGGACTGGTTGTCTAGAGGTTGTTGGTTAGGGCCGTCTTTACTGTGCTTTAGTTGTTGCATATTTACAGACCTGAATTCCCATTTGTTTTGGTGCCTAAATTTTTGCTCGATTTTGACAACATATCGATAGGCAGCTCCCAATGATGATATGTTTAGGAAATCCGTTTCGGTTTGGATGTACCTATGAAGAGCCCCATGCTATTTTAGAACAAGATTTCTCTTTGAGTCTTTGATACCCAACTTGGTGTGCAAGTTATGGAAAGTACTTGTGAACTTTGACATTGTTTGGCTCTTCTCTTGCCGTAGTGTGGTCCATCTCATGTACTAGTCTTCATAGTTATCAACATGATAGTACTATTCTTTGACCACATCCACAAAAAAATCCCAAGTGGGCTTGACCCCATATATTCCAGATTCCTCTGTGGAACTTTGCTCCCAGTAAGTTTCCCACCAATGTTTGACATGGGGGAGCACCTTGAGGAGTGCGAAGGTGATCTTTTCCCTGTCAGAAAAGTTTTGAGCAGAGAAATAACCTTCTAATAGATTTAACCATTTTTCTAGGGCATCCACATCTGTCTAACCTTCAAATATTGGAATATCAAAATTAACTTGTACCTTGAAGGGAGAGGTTCCTCCAAAATTCTCGCTTGATGAAGATGTGCCTATTGCTATCAACAGGTGTTGAAGAACATATGAAAAATTCTCCATCATTTCTTTCCTCTGTCGCGCGAGATATTGCTCAAGCACCATGTTAATAGAATCTTCTGCTTCACCGTCTTTCTTTTTTTTTCTCCATCGAGGGTTTCTTGGGCATGTGAGAGTGATTTTCCTCAAGAGAGACAAACTTGAGGCCCAACTGGCTATACTTGGACCTCGTTGGGGACATGCGCTGAAAAACGATCAAGAGCAACCTGCTCTGATACCACTGATTTGGATTTATTTTCGGAACGAAATGAAAGCAAATAAATTGTAATGAAATACTCATGAAAATTGCCAGAAGCAGAGAAATACAACAATACTTGATATATATTAATGAAATAATTGTAAAGAGACTGTAAAAATATAGAGTGCAAGACTTGCTAGAATGGTTGCAACTTTATCTCCGAGAAGAGATGTGACGACTATGTTCATTTGCAAGAGGATGATTACAATGAGGCTCTGAAAGCATTTTTTATGATAAACAGGATTGCCAAAACCCTAGACATCCAAAAACCTAACCCTAGGATATGAAATTCCAAAAGCAATGTGGGCCTCGTTTGGGCAAGTTAGTACATTAACTTCCCGACGTCGTAAATTTTTCATATGATCTTCGTTTTAAGCATGTGATAGCCTGTTGGAAAGTTATTTTCGCAACCTATGAATTACACCATAAAACTTTGAATCCATCTATAGTTTGACTATGGAGATCCAAAAATACACTATTTAGGGGCCCAAAACGGCCCTGAAAGTACAACAAGATGCGCTGACATGAAGACATACAAAATAATCCAGTTGGATTAGGTGGGAGGCCAACAATATCCACTTGGAAGATGTGTAGGGCTTCATTCAGACCCATAAGTGTAGAATCCACAATTACAAAGAAGTACAGAACAATGTGTTGTACGAAAAACTGACAAGAGGATCTAGTTATAATAGATGGGTGGCCACCAATATCCACCTGGATCAACCGCTCTCCTATGGATAAAATTGTGGGTGTTTCCAATATCAATCAACACAATCACTTTGTGGTGCTTGATGTAACCAATTAATTTCAATGTTTGGGGTGTCAAGAAACTTTATAGGGCACAAATATAAATTTGGGGTTCCTCAAAGGGAGCTTACAAGGGCGATTCATCTTCCATGGGTGGAGTGGTGTCTTCAAAGCTTGTTTAGGAGTATCTTCAACATTAATTTCCTCCGAATAGTCATTTGGAGATACATCCATTTAAAATAACTTATGTTCTTTACATTTGTTCCCTTTGAAATATCTCTCATCGTAATTATAACAAAAATAAAGGAGTTGATGTTCTACCATCTCTTCGGGAGATAACTTATGGGTGTGAATTGGTTGTGAGTTTGATTATATGGGGGTAGTTTCTAAAAGGGGTTATGGTGAATAGTGAATAAAGGTTACTTGGTTTGTGCATTCATCACAATCTCAACTTCTTTATCTCCATCACAATTTTCCAACCATGTTTGTGGGTGTTGCATCATGACATTTGCTTTAATTGTGTCCTTGAGACACCTGATGAAGCATTCTTTAAAAAATATGTCAGATTAGACCTATGTGCATATTGTGAGTTGTTAAAAGGAAAAAATATAGTCCACAACAATGTTTGTTTAACATAATTTTATTGAGTGTCCCAAATGGTGAATGACATGCTCAAAAGAAGCATAAAATATTTGCACAAATTAGGTCCAAGAAATGTAACCTTATAAACCTTCCAATACCATTTCCACCACTACCAATGTTCAACTTCCAAGTATAAGACCCCCAAGTGTAGTTTGTATAGGTCATCAATAATGCCATGGAGAGAGAAATAGTGTTTCATTTGGGTAACCCACCCTAAGGGGTCCGATCCATCAAATTTGTTCATGTCAACCTTTGGAAAACAGAGCCATGAATTATTATTTTGAAAGTGTGGATCATGATTACCTGAAAAATGGGTGCTTGTTGTACTTCTAGTGAGGAAAAATCCTCTTTGGTTGGATCAATGTGTGGATCACCTACATGGACACCCAAGAAAGCCCCTAATGTTAACAATATGCTATGTTGTGTTGTCATAGTTTTGTCCACCCTTTTGAGTGAAGTCTCAATGGAAGTCACTCTATATTCTAGTTGCCTACTCTAAGAGAGTTGGGGTTGTGGTTGGTTCTAAGTTGGTGGCTCCTGTTGTTGATTCTTTGAGTTGGCCATGTTGTAGGTTTGAACCATGGGACCACCAAGGAATTTGTGGAAGTGCTATTTTCCACTTATGTAATTGCAACCTATAGCCTAAAAGGAGTCTTTTCAGATATACCCCAAATCATTGTATTGTCATGTCCACCTGAGAAGGATTATTTAAGAGGTTCACCTCTGTGATCAACATGATGCAAGGAATATTTTGAGATAGGTCTCCCAAAATAGTTTTCTCTCTTTTTTCCCAAAGCTATCTTAGTTGATTATTGATGCAGTGACAAAATATTCAAATTCCTTATGGATTCAAATATATAGGAATTTCTTTGGCTAACTATATAATTTAAGGTTTGTAGGGTCTTGGAGATAGATAAGTGTCGGGTATTATAGCTCTCTGATATACTTGCAGGGTCCAACAGAGGGACACTGACTAAGGAAGCTCAATTGTGCCCTTAGTCATATAACCTAACTACCAATGTACTAGAGAGTGATGTCCCCAAGTGTTATTCTTAGTGTAGTGTAGCAGCAAGACGCTTGAATGGTTGATCTAGGTCGGTTTCAAATATACCTAGGGGAATTCCAATATATATGATGGTATGTGGAAGTGATATTTCGTATCTAGGTGTTTTTTGATGCGATACTACTCAAAGGAGTACTGACATGGGTTACAAAGGTTTCAAACAATATGATTCCAGTTGTATTTCCTGCATGTATTCTTCCCCAACCATAGTTTTACCCATTGAACAATATATCATTGTGTTATTTAAAGACGTTGAAACACATCTCTAGCATTAAAAAATTCTACTAAAATCAGAGGTGTGATGGCTCAAGAAAGAGATATGATACCACTTGTGGTGTTCCTTAACCCTTGAAAATTGGAACACAACCAAGTATACAGACAATAAAATTGCAGATTAACTAGAAACAAGAGACAATAAGACAACATATGTAAAAGCACCCTTATATATTGATAATGCAAAGAAGAATACGATGCTCACTTTCCTATTAAGGTGGGGCAACCTTCCACTAAGCTGAGTTGATCTGTAAACTTCCATGGATAATCCACTAGATAGTTCATAACAACAAATCTAATAAAATACCGAAATATTTACCAAGAAGGTTAATTTCCTTTAGATCTCAGATTCTTTAATTATTAGTTTTTCTGCTTAAATGTATGAAATGGCTGAAATGTGAAAAATAGAGAACATAAATAAATACTCACACACCATCCACAAATAAATGAAGATATAACCTGGGAAACCCAATATGGGAGAAAACCCATCTACAAGGTGAGACCACTCTGATCTCTTTTATTCAAATGAAATTACAATGAAAGATGCACTCTCTATGGAGTTTCCTTTGACACTGTGGCCTATATGGCTGCTACATTATCTCTCCTCCTCTCTTATGCTCTCAAAATACCAATCCTAGGTTCTCTACTCAACTATGGAACAAATACAATGCTAAAGATTGGAACTCCTCCTTATGACGACCTGGTATTTAACATCACTCTATAGCCATCTAGGTCGCTCGATAGCCATCTAGGGATAAGGTTTTGACTTCCTCAACCCTCGATTGTGATAATATTTTGTACCTTCTAGAATCTTCTTGAAAGCCCACACATGTTTATTCGCATGTGCATGTGTAATGGGGGTTGGCATGGCATCCACTCATACCATGGAGGTCAACATAGTAGGTCAACTTGTGGGAGGCATAACTTTTGCATAAGAGCTCTGATTAATGTGATATTTGCACAATTGGAAAGGTCTTGATCTGTAGAATAACGTTGAGGGGTTTCAATTGAATCAAAGAAAGTTTAACCTAAAAAAGATATGTTTTATGCCTAAAAATGGCTTTAGAAGGTTTCAAACCCTAATTTTCCAAAATGATATATGCAATTACAAATGACCCTACAAGTTGATTCCTTCAATTTTTTTCCACTTTAAAATCATCGAGATAGATGAAAAATAATATAATGATCCAATCTAGATTAAACCTCCCCATTTAGGGAGGCTTTTGGTCCCCCAAATATTTATTGAATGAGGTGAGGAAATTTTTCCTCTACGTTCTCCCTATAGTACCACTTTGCTTTGCCTGGAAGTTGTTCTTTCAACACAATTTGCCAAAGGTACTGTTGCCCTTGTCTTATAGTTCTGGATCGCTTCTGCAAAACTTTGTACTATGACAAATCTGCTTGACCATCTGCCGCTAAGTCCTCTATGGAAGGTAGGACCTGCTCCTTCTCTTGATCCAACATGGTAGGCTCACAGAGTATGAGATTCTCTACATTCACTATTGATTAAATTCACATGTATGGGGATAGACTGAGTCTGTGGGAATTATCTACCACCTTCTCCAATATATTGAAAGGTATATACCATATATCCTTGATATTCTTACCAAGACCCTATAGTCTTTCCTTGTTCAACTATAAGCAAACTTTGTCTCCCACTTTGAATGACTTCTTGGTTCTATGTTGATCATGTCTGACCTTGTATTTTTCTTGTGACTTCTTCAACATCTCCCATACTTGCAAATGGATTTTCCTAATATTCTCAACATTTTTTTATACTCTTAATGCATCTCTCATGAGGTCCTTCCTCACTCCTCCTTGCTATCCATATACAACATCCAATGGTGAAGGTGGAAAATATCCGAGGCAAGTTTCAAAAAATGACTTACTAGTATAACTGTGGAATTCTCTATTATAAGAGTGTTGTATGTTGATCCTATTTTAATCCTAGGTCTTTGGATGCTTATGATTGTAACCCCTCAAAGGCTACACCAAAATCCTATTGACTACTTTTATCTTCCCATCTTTCTGTGGATGGAATGTTTTATATCTCTTCAACTTAGTGTCCATCTTCTCCCACAATATAGTCCAAAATGTACTGAGAAATATGGTACCCCTATATGAGATGATGCTCCTTGCTATTCCAAAGTGAACCCATACCTTTCCAAAGAACATGTTTGTTGTTTCTTGTCCTTTGATGGTCTTTTTACAAGGGACGAGAATGCACATATTGTTGAACTTGACAACTACCACAAATAGATAGTCATGCCTCTTCCTAGTTGTTGGTAAACCTCCCAAAAAATACATGGAAATGCTTTCCCAAGGTTGAGTGGGTACAGGTAAGGGATGGTATAAACCTTGCTTCCTGTTACTTCTTGTACAACAAAGTATACATCCTCTAATATATCGTGCTTCATATTCTTGCATTCTAAGCTGGTACACATATCTCTGTAAGTTTGGAAACTATCTTCCTGACACCAAAATGTCCCACAACCTTGGAGGTGTGAGCCTCTGTGATAAGTTGTAGTCATTCACCTTTAGGGTCATAGAGATTGTCGAGCTTGTAGAGTAACACATTCTGGAAATGATAGTCCACCTTGTCCCACCTTATTTTATATGAATTTTCCCATGTAGCTATTGAAATACCTTCATGAAGTCCTAATATTTTGTGTATGCCTCTTTTTATGCATCATGGGTAAAAGGCTCCATGGGCATCAGAGTTATCAAAGATATAATCTTGGATGTGGGTGGCCTTGAAATCATTTCTACCAAACTGTTTTGGTTGCCCTTCTTATACTTGACAACTAGATAAAATTGCTATAAAAAATCCATCCACTTGTAATGTCTAATTTGTTGTAGCTTACTCTAGGCCTGCAAATATTGTAGTAGTTGGTGATATGTGTGGATGATGGTCTCCTTTCCCATTACATAGTGCTTCCACTTCTTGAAATATTGAAATAGGGCATAGAGTTCCTTGTCATAGGTTGGGTAGTTGAGAACTACCCCATGAAATATTTCAAAATGATAGCATACAGGTCTTCCTCCTTGCATAAAAAATGCTCCCATGGCATACCCACTTGCATCTATCTCCACTGCAAAAGGATTTAAAAAGTTTGGTAATACGAGAATTGGTGATTGAATGATCTTTCTTTTTATCTCATCAAAATCCTTCTACTGGTTCTTCCCTCACTAGAAAATTTTACCACTCACTGTTATGGTGTGGAGTGGTGTAGCTACCACTGAAAATGAAGCTATGAACTTCCACAAGTACTGTGTTTCCCCAAAAAAATTCTAACTTTAGTGACATTTGTAGGAACGAGACATTTCATGATGGTCTCCATCTTTTCTAAATCTATCTTGAACTCCCCTCCACCGATCGCATACCCCAAATACACCGAAGACTACTTAGCAAACTCACATTTCTTGAGGTTGGCCAATAGTTGGTGCTTCTTTAGAGTCTCTAACTCCTACATGAGATGTGAGATGTGCTCCTCCTAGGTAGCACTATAATCCAATATATCATCCAAATAGACTATAACAAATGAATCTAAATATGGTCACAATACACCATTCATCAGTCTCATAAATGTAGTTGGTGCATTCAATAAACCAAACGACATAACCGACCATTCATACAAAACTTTCCTTGTCTTGAAATTAGTCTTCCAGGTGTCTTCTTCCTTCACGTGTACCTGGTGGTATCATGATTTGAGATCCAACTTGGTGAAATATTTTACGTGTTGCAACTGATCTAACAAATCATTGATCCTGGGTAGATGGTACTAAAGTTTTAGTGTATAATCTTATTCAATTCTCTATAGTTGATACACATTTTCCAAGTCCCATCCTTCTTTGGAAAATTATGATAGGTGACCCACAAAGTGAGGTACTTGGTTGAATCACACCATGCTCCAATAGATACTGCAACCGCTTCTTCACTTCATTTGCTTCTAGAATGAACTGTCTATACAACCCAATATTCTACAATGGGGAGTCTGACAATAATCATGTTTCATGCTCCACTTCCCTCTTGGGTGGTATCCTTTTGGGATCCTAGAACACTCCTCTATATTCCTGTAGAAACTTCTCCAACTAATGTTTCTACTCTTTAGTACACACCTCCAGGGATTCCTTTACTCTTATCGACTCATCCCCGATCTAATTTTCTCTTAAGAAAAACAAAACATATTTCTGACTGGAACTAATCAAATTCTTAGCTTGGTTATCACTTACTAGTGAGATATTTGACTTATCTTTATGCACTTCTATGATGTAGGACTTCCCATCCTTGATTAGTCAGTATTGGTTGGCTCTCCGTATGAATATTGCATCCCTCACATACATGTAGGGGATTCCAAACACTACTCCACTTACGTCAAGGGGTACTACGTCCAATCCCACTTCATCAATACAATCAACAATTGAAACATATTTAATCATATACTATTTCATTACCTTGATCTCTGTATCCTTTTTTACCCATCCCAATGGATATGGGCTAGGATGATCATGAAACTCCAATCCAATCTTACTGAATAGATCCACTGCTATGAGATTAGCTTGTGAACCAAAGTCAAACATGGCACCTATCATGGTCTTCTTAACTTGTATCTTGATGTGGAAGAGTTTGGTCATCTCCTTCTCTCCTTGGTGATGAAGGATACTCAGATTCAACTCCTTCTACACTGATGCGCAAACAATCTTCTCATCCACATCAAAGTTGATTTCAACTTGATTGCTCAAATATGTGGGTAGAAGATTATTTTCTTTGCATCCTTCTTTTGGTTCTTCGGGTTCAACTATGGATGTAGTTTCCATTGATGTAGGATCCTTGTATTTATGTGTAGTGGGCCATCATATTCTTATCCTCCCCACCTTTCTGCTTCTTCTTCCCCTCCTTGGAAGGTTCCTGGTGCTCTTTCTACTTGGAACCACTTCGCTGCCCTTTCTTGTGGCCTATGTTTTCCAGATACTATGCATGTACACATGCCTCATCCATTGTCCTTGGCTTGAAAAACATCACTTGCTTTCGTAGATGACTATGCAGACCCCCTAGATACTTGAGGAGTATATTTGGGTTATTGGGAGAGATACCCAACATGATGGCCATCTTTTTGAACTTGGTGGTGTACTCCTATACCCTTTGTCATTGCTTCTTTCTGAAGTACCATCAGATCCATTAGTCCTCTATATACTCAATAGAGTAAAATTGGGACTTGATAAGGGTTTTGAAGTCTTCACACCTAGTTACCGGCGGATCACCCTCCAACCTAAGTGTTCTTGTATATATTTCCCACCAGGTTAAAGCATGGCCTTCTAACTTTATTATGGAAAATGATATCTTTTGTTATTGATCTATATGGTGAACGTTGAAATAAACTTCTAGTTGTTGCAACTAATGATTCGGTTTTAATGAATTTATCTCAGCTTGGCATGGATTTATGTCCACAATGATTCAATTTTAATGCATTGATCTTACCTTGCTATGGATTTATGTCCACTTTTTCTTCCATATTGAATAAATATTGTTAAGGGTTTATGGTATTGGAACTAAACTTCTCTTTCTCGGTTTCTTTCCACGACTCCTTTTTTGGGTATTTGTTTTCCCATGGTTTTATGTCTTATCTGATCTCTGAGTTTGAGCCTCCAACTTCTCCGAATAGTTCGAGCTTGCTTGCTAGATCCCCCATGAGGAGGGGCATATTGCAAGATATGTCAATGACTTTCTCTTATGGCCTCAAAAATCCTTCCTCTGTTGTATCTTGAGAGTTTCTATTAATAGACTCGTCGACCATGGATGGGGTTTTGCGACTTTCTTCTTAAATCGATTCCTAGATCCCTGTAATTCCCAGAAATACCCCAAAGAAACATGCTCTTATACCAATATGATTTGGAAACTTCCGTGGATATTCCAATAGACAGTTCATCACAACAAATCTAATAAAATACTTAAATCTTTATTGTGAAGGTTAATTTCCTTTAGATCCCAGATTCTTTAATTATTGTTTTTTTTTGCTTAAATGTGTGAAATAGATTAAATGCAAAAAAAATAGAACACAAATAAATACTCATACACCATCCAAAAATAAAAACAAAATATACCTTGGGACACCTAATATGGGAGAAAACCTGGCTAGAAGCTGAGGCCTCTCTACTCTCTTTTCTTCAAATGAAAGTACAAAGAAAGAGGCACTTTTTGTTGAGTTTCCTTTGACACCGTGGCCTGTATGGCTGCTACATAATCTCTCCTCATTTTTTGTTCTCTCAAAGTACCTCTCCTAGGTGCTCTGCACAACTATGGAACAAATACAATGCTAAAGAATGGAACCCCTTCTCCTCCTAGTGACCGGGTATTTAAAATCTCCTGATAGCCATCTAGGGATAGGGTTTTGACTTCCTCGACCCTCAATTGTGATAAGTTTTTGGAACTTCTAGAATATTTTGAAAGTCCATACATGGATAGCCCCATATGCATGAGTAATGGGGGCTGACTTGGCATCCACTCATACAAGAGTGGTCAACACGGTAGATCAACTTGCAGGAGGCATAACTTTTTCTTATGAGCTCCGATTGATATAATTTTTGCACCATTGGAAAGGTATTGATGTGTAGAGTAACTTCAAGGGGTATGAGCTACAGTTGAGAAAATTTTGACCCCACAAAGTGTCGTTTGATGCCTCAAAATGGCCCTGGAAGGTTTCAAACCCCATTTTTTCGAACTAGGACATACCATTAAAATGACCCTGCTAGCTAATTCCTCCAATTGTTTTCAACTTTGAAATAATTGAGATAGATGAAAGATAATATAATGATCCAATCTGGATCATATGGTCTCCAAATACACAAGACACGACAAATATTCCATAGTCTCCTATCTCTATAAATAGTTTTTACATAGAAAAAACCCTAACTACTCGTGTTCCTGTCACTAATGGGTAGCATCTACTTAGTGGGCCTTATAAAATGAACCATTTTACATTGAATAACTATCCACTACTATCTAGTGGGCCTTATTCAAAGAGGATGGTTGCATACAATAATTAACTAACTCCTATGTAGCCTAAAGTAGGGAGGTTACGAGAGGATTTCAACACATTTATAATGGTAGTTATGTGTTTCGACCTTAGTAAGAAAATATTTGCAGTTACTAATTTTGTTGCAATACAATAATAATAATAATAATAATAATAATAATAATAAAGTCACTAGAAAAATAAACAACTTAAAATTTCTCTTTTGGTGCGCAACATAAATTCTTTTTGACCTTCAATACTCGATGCCTCCCCTTCCCCCCCTTTTTAATTAAGTGATAATTAGAGCTTGATAGCAAGGCTTCTATATATCGGTCCCTCAACCTAAATTTCATAGAGAGGGGGTTTGAACTCAACCATCAACCCTATCCTAAGCATTGCCTATCTATATCTAGTTGGTTATCAACGGTCTATATCTATGTTGTTGCGGATAATAAAGTGATTGATGGATATAACTGCTACGTAACAACTTATTAGTAGATTAATAGATCACTTTGGAATGAAATGACACACACACACACACACACACACACACACACACACACACACACACACAACACACACACACACACACACACACACACACACACACACACACACACATCACATCTCACTCAAGACTTCGAGTTTGAAACAAGCTACTAAGCTATTTCATTTGTTAGCACTCCATAACAATATGAATGACTTGAAATTGTTGGCAAATGCTTAACAGGTAGTGTATGCTTGTCATTGATGGAAAGTACAACAATAAAGATGGCAGGATCAAAATGTGCATCGATGGAAAAACAGGGACAACGTAGACTCAAGAGGAATTAGCGCAGAGTCGAAATTAGTTGTTGATCGTTGGATACCATCCAAAATTCCCGACAGCATGATGGCCGTTAGATCTGAATAAAAACAAGAAGAGCACATGCTGAAGAGGAGGATAGATCTCAGGTGTTAGATCTGAGCGCAGGATCCGACCACCATTGGATCGAGGAAAACTTACACGGTGTTTAAAGTGCAAGGAGAAAATGGGCTCACAAAATGCTGAACGCAGGAAGATCATCCATCTCAGGGGATAATGTGGACCATTGATCAAGCATGAAGAAGTCTTGTGAAGTGTCAAAATCACAACAAGATCTGAACCATTGGGTTCATAGGACACATGGCGAAAGATCGTCATGTCGCTGACTGAAAAGTCAAAGGAACGAGGTTTGATCTTAGCCATCAGATCGAGGTTTGATCTTAGCCATGAGATCAAGGTTTGATCTTGATCATTGATCCGACTCCATCTCAGAGTTTTGCCTATCGCGACTTGGAGTGACGAGAACCTCCATCTGAGGAACAACGAGATGCGAGATTGCGAAAAGATCAGGACCATCGGATCACCAAGAACGTGGACCATTGATCTAAGCTCCATCTCGGAGCTTCGCCTATCGCGACTTGGAGTTACGAGAACTTCCATCTAAGGAACAACGAGATGCGAGATCTCGAAGATATCTGGACAGTCAATACACCAAGATTTTGGACCGTTGATCCAAGCTCCATCTCGGGGTCTCGACTATCATGACTTGGAGTGATGAGACCCTTCATCACAGGAGCTGTGAGATGCGAATTCACAAAGAGATTTGGACCGTCAATACACCAAGATTTTGGATCGTTGATCCAGCTCCATCTCGGAGTCTTGACTATCGTGACTTGGAGTGAGTAGACCCTTCATCACAAGAATTGCGAGATGCGAGATCACAAACAGATCCCGACCGTAGATCTAGGAGCACAGATTCTGGCCGTCCATATTTGCTCGCTGCATATCCAATGGCGCAGATGAATTTGAACAGATGAATATACAGTGTAACTGCCAGAAACCGGTGATGGGTTCTGCCAGAGGACTCGAAGACACTACGAGATAACTGAAACAGAGAAGGTGAGTTCAACTATCACAGAGAAGGCGAAGAGTCTCAAACTGCCAGAGAGGCTGAGGAATCTCAGTATAACGTACAGTGATGCTAGAGACGCGAGGCGAACCACCAGAGAAGCTGAAGAGTCACAAGGATGATCAGACAGAGCACTCAAGAGGTGGAGGATAACGACGCGGAGTCATCATGCAGAGGCATTGCGAACATTGCATGCACAAGGTGCACAGAATCTATAAATACATGGTACATAGAAGAGTTGCAACTGTTGTTGGTGGTTGCTATGGTTGTTGTTGGTGAAGGTGATTCATGTGTGAAGAAGAAGGAGAGTGCAGCAGCTGAATGGCACATAAGAGGAACTGTGCAGTGAATGGACATGGAGGATAGAACATAAAAAGCGGAAGAACATATAGCGCGAGTGAGGTGTGCAGAAAGGCAATGAGGCAGACAGAACAACGAAATGCAGCAGAACAGTGATAAGTTTGGTAAGCCACTGTTGAACATCATATCACTGTAATAAGTTTTTGTAGCAAATATTTATATTTCAGGGTGGTTGGGAGGAACTAGGGAGGACTTGTGTCCTCAAAGGTTCAAGTGGGTGCTTGAACACAGGGAGTTGGTGCTTCCTTCTAGTTGGTGCTAGAAAAACCAAGGAGTTGGTGCTAGAGAAACCAGGGAGTTGGTGCTTCCTTCTAGTAGGTGCTAGATAAAACAGAGAGTTGGTGCTCTCAGCAAGTTGCAGCTTGCAAAACTGAGGTTGTAG
>CBVK0101329341.1:0-11526 GCA_900067695.1 Picea abies
ATCTGAAATTATCTCTTTTTCAAGGCGTTGATTACTTTTTCTGAGGTTTTTCTATGTTGTATTGATATTTGGTTCTTAACAGTTGAAGGTTAGGATGGTTACATGCGGTTTCACTCTTTTTGAAGCTCATCTACAATCAAGCCACTGTGTTCAGGTACTCGTTGAGTCATCTGAGCTCTGTTGATGATCAATTTAAGCCTATGCTAAATTTCTGTAGCACCTTGCACTGCGATTTATGGTTCCCTTTACCTCTGCTATCACTGAATTCTCAGCTATCTGCAGTATTGTCAGTTTGTTCCACTGTAATTGACCAAACCTTGTTATCGTAGTTTTCATTCCTATCTAGTGCTTGGACCTTATTGTCTATGCTATAGAAACTACTACAAATTGTGTTACAGATCCCTTGTTCCAGCGCTGCGAACTGTGCATCAAACTCAATATCATCATCCCCTGATCATATAGCTTGCATCAACTCTTTTCCTTTATAGTGTCATTTGATATTTTGCATTTAAAGTTTTTTTACATTGAAAAGTTTAAGAGCCTTGCTATTAAAATGATGATGACCCTGCATGGTGGTTTATTGTTAGCTTAAAAACCTTGACAGTGTTGCCTCCTTGCATATCCTTTCTCTGAAGGGTTCTCTTCCTCTTCTTAAGCCATCAGATTTCTCTTTCATTAGCTCAGAAGTCAAATTGAAGAAAAACCCCTAAGCCTTAAAGAAGCCAACTTTAAAAATACCACCATTCAAACCCTAAAGACCTTTGTCCTTATTTGGCCTCCCATACCTCTCATATCATTGTAGTGTTTTATCTCTTGATTATAGAAAATGGATACACCTCAACAGAAAAAGTCTCACAAGGGTGCGAGTGTAGTCAGGACTGAGACTTCTGATATGCACTTGTTTGATGTTGAACCTCTGATCAGAGAGGTCTTCCAGAGGGTTGGTTTTCTAAATTTCTATCAGAATATGCAAAGGAGACACCTTGAGGTAGCCAGGGAGTTTTCTTTAAACTCTGATGGCACTAAAACCAAGGTGGGAACCCTTGAATTGGAAGTATCTGAGTCCACCATTGCAACAACCACCAAGATACCCAACACTAGTGATCTATGACTCTTAATGAAACATTTTATAAAGAGTTCCTCAAACCAGAACATCGGGGAGATAAACTATATAAGGGAGTTCCTAGGATCCACTTGGTTGAGGGATTTGACAAGATGTTGAAAGTCATTCAGAGATATTTTACCTATGAGGGAAGATTCAATATGATCTACCAATATCACATTAGGCTTTTGTTGCACTTCACAGGCAAGGACTTAATGAACATCCCTTTCTATCTGTTTAGGAGTATGGAAAAAATGGTTGATATGGTCCAAGCCAAGTCCAAGGCTGTGGACACTAGTGATTTCCACTCAGGGCTGATCAAGATGCTTGTAATGGAGGAATTGAAGAAAAGAAACATAGCTTGAAAGAAATTCATTTCCTCTGCAAATTTGTAGCTAAATGTATCCCCTACTCCTGAATCCAAGATGCAGATCCCTTTGCCAACTGATAGTGTTTCCCACACAACAACAAGAAAAAAGAGAAAGGGAAAACATATTTCCAAAGATAAGGAGGTTCCTAAAGAAGTTGAATAAGAAGAAGGGGGATCCCATCACTCTCCACAAAGTGAACTTTCACCTCAGCCTGCACTTGAACTAGAAGAAGTTCCCTTAGCTAAAACCATAGCCAAAAAGGGGAGAAAGTTATAGTTTCCTTCACCTATTGCAGTAGTTGAGACTAGAGCTAGGAGGCCCTTCACCAGGTCATCAACCCATAAGGTAACTGTTGAACAAGAATCCATAACAAAATCTCCTATCAAGAATAAAGATAAGGGTAAAGGTGAGAATGTTGAGAAGCTTGTTGAAATCATAGACATCACCACTCCCCCTGATAACCCCACCTTCAAGAGGCTAATCAAACAACTCAGAGATGAAAGAAAGGAAATTGTCCATTTGAAGGGATAAGGATTGGATGAGAGGAGAAAGATGAAGGAGCTCATGGATATGTATAAGGAAAGCTTGAACTAGCTAAGTTCACAGCAAGGAGATTTTTTCCCCTACATAGGCAGCTTAGAAATTTGTACAGGAAGAACAGAGACTTACAGTCTCAACACATAAATCTTAAAGAGGAGTTACAACCCTTCAAAGATGATTTAGCTCAGAGAAATATCAATGTGCTAGCTCAAGTTGCAACTAGGAGAAGTGCCAAATTAAGGAGATGAAGTGAAATGGCTAGAAGACCCCATTTTTTATAAGGATCATCTTTTCATTTTGAATTTTGTGGGAGGTTTCATGATTATACCTACTGGAGGCATCTACAGGCTTATACACCCTCTGCTAAGTTTTTTGGGTTATTTGGGCTCAAACTGCATTATACAAAAAGCTACAGGACAGTTCGTAGCGCCTTGCACTACAAAATCATCTACACAGACAGAGTTGCAGGTTCTCTACTGAAAGCGCTATGAAATCATCTATACAGACAGAGTTGCAGGTTCACTACAGAAAGCGCTGTGAAATCACCTAGTCACACAAAAAATTGCAGTTCACTACTGAATCTATTGCAAAAAAATTTACATAGGTAGGCGCTACGAAATCTGCTATGGAATGCCCTAATAAATCTGCTACGAATGAGATGATACAGTCATCATTTATAGATTCACTGCCCTTTCTAGTTTTGATGGATTTTGAGGGAATCAATGGTCACCAGGTGGCAGATGGAGCTTAGCATAAATGCTTGGAGGACAATTGGAGCTAGTGGACACATGGCACTGATGGATATGCGCCCAAGTAACAACTCATTATGAAAATATTACAGTGTTAGAGTTGTTGCCAACATTTTTCATGTTTCTAGCAATTTGTTGTCTCCACTTGTATAGATGTTAGATTTTCAGTTTTTAGTGGGAGAATCCTAGGTTGGAGGATCAAACTTGCACTTCATGTTGTTACTTATTGTTTAGACTATATATACAACATCAAAATGATATTTTGAGGTTTGAATGGTTGAGCATAGACTCTCTATTGTAATGTTTTGATAAGACAGAGCCATACTTTGGTTTTATGTATGAGATCTAAGACATTTTGATCAATAGAAATCAACTTCCTTTCATTATCTTTATTCTTTCTTAATTTGGTTTCTCATTATTGAATGATTAAATTGAGATGTTATAGTTGTGTTGTAATGTATGTTTGATTATGATGCTTCTGTAATTGTTATAAGTGTTTTAAGGTTTAGATCAAGAAGTTCTTATGTATGAGCTTTTTCTTCACCTATCTGCTAGAAGGCATGATGCTTATAACATAATTATTCATTCTTCTCATTAAGGCTTTTCCATCTACTCACACTTATATTTAAAAGGATGACTGAAGTTAGCCAAAACCTCATTTTCTTATACATTCTGGCCTAGAATTTCTGTGTTGGAACATTGCTATATTGAGTTTTTTTCCCTTTGACATTATATCATAAAACTACATTCACAAACCTATTTGATGGGTACTGGGATTATCCTCTAGCAATCTGAGGGTGACTCTCAGTGATAACACCATCCACCTAAGTTAAATCCAAATCATTCCTCCCAATCACCGCTAAACCCAACCACCTGAACTAAACCCAATTAATAATCTATTTTTGTCTAGTTATACAAATTTTCTATAAATGAAGTTCCTATTTTTTTTCCTTTTTAACACTATATTTTAAGTTGTGTACATCCTCAACTTTATAACAAAATGTATTACAATAACTCTAATTTTTAACAATGTAAATAAAATTCAATTTTAAATACAAATTAAAAAAAAAAACATCTCAACCATAATCCTTATTTATTTATAACTAATTTTATCTTATAATCATCCACATATTTTTTAACCTTTTCATAATCATATTTGTTCCTTGTTAATTCACAAGTTAAAAATTTCAATCTTCCTCTCACATAAATACTTTGAATATTTAATTAAAAACAGTTAAATTATGTACTCACAATACTTGTACTTTACAAAAAAACACACATATTTTTCTTTTAATAGGCCTATAAGGGAATCTGCATGACTAGTGTAGGGTTTTCGCATGTAGGGTTTCCACAGTTAGGGTAGGGCCTCTGTTACGATGCGACAAAGGGATGTTTTTCGTAGCTACCTAGACTTGGATGTCGTTTTTAGATTAGTTACATGGCTCCGTTGAGCCACTTGTTTCATCGATTCGTGGCAGTCCTATACATTCGTTGATCCATGGAATCTAGTTGATGTATTTAGTGTGCCCCCTGCCACCTGGTTTCTCTTGGACTAATTCATCCCCTATCGGTTGTTGTTTGAACCGGACAAACTTTTGACACGTTCCAACGCCTCAAGTTTCTTCTCCGAATGATGTCTTTGTTGTAAGGCTTATGGCCACCAACATTGATCTCACCTGGGCTGATAAGGATGCCCTCTGGGCCAAATATGGGCTCTTTATTATAGATGAGACTTACAAATTCATGTACGACTGCCAGCGCCAGGTGTTTACTCCTTCACCCTCCCCTCCCATTGCTGCTGAGCTAGTTGATCTATCTTCTAGCCTACCTAGAATTGACACTGCTACTATTGTTAAGACGACTTTTACTACACTTCCTTCTCCTCTTCAGGTGTTCACCTATCCTATTGTTTCTTTCCCACAAAACCTACCACCTGGTTGATCCTTTAAGACTGCATCTTCCCCCAAAATTGTGCTCTGAAAGGTGCCCCCTGTCCCTGTCACTTCCGAACCCTCTAGACTTTCCTACGTGTTTGCCTCGAGCTCATCTCCGCTACTACCCTCCATTACACCTCCCTGCACCTCTAATTCCCTTTTTCCTTCGTCCTTTCCCTCTGGCTCCTTCTTGTCAGATCCAGACACTGCCCTCCCTCACACTCCTTGTCATGGTGCAGGCAGCAACCAGACTTTTGGTGCCTGAGCTCGACAGAATAGGAATCATAAATGTTGGAAGCCATGGGATCAACTGTTTAGTTGGACCCTTGGTCGGGATTTGAAAATGGAAAAAGTCTTAGGACTCTCAGAGAGGGCGCTTGTTGGGAAGTTTTTCTACAAGAGGATGAATTTTCACCAATTATCTGAATGGCTCCTCACTTTTTGGAAACCCATTCTAGGTTATTTTTCAAGGTTCAGTCTACTAGCCAACCATTGGATGGTTTTCCACTTCCTGGATGAAGGATATTTAATTCGCATTATGGGTACACCATGGATTTTTGGGAAAGGTGTTTTAACTCTCAAGAGGTGGTCCCCTGGGTTCAACCCATATCGGGAAAATTTCTAAAAATGGGTTTCTGGATGATACTACCAGGCTTTCCCTTAGAATTCTGGTATGTCCGGATTTTTGAGGCTTTGTCTAACAATGTTGGAAAATTTATTTTCTTTGATGAGGCATCTCTCCGACACCATAATAAATGCCTGGTTTGGATTCTTGTTGAACTGGAACTCGAAAGAGGAGACCTAGCTTCCATCGATGTTACTATTGGTGATTCCCACTTCAAGAAAGACATCGATTTTTGGAAAGATCCTTTTCAGTGCCACACCTGCTGACAAACAGGACATCTAAAGGTCTCTTGCTCGAGTTCCAAGATCAAATCACAGATTTACAAGCTGAGCGCTACTGCAGTGAATCCTCCATCTACTTATGGCATGGGACCTTTCGACTTTGACACCTTTCTCGATAAGATGCACTATTTCTTTCCCTCTTATTTCAATAAACTCTCATCTGAAGAATTCGACTACTTGTCAAAACATGAAAGTTGGGTTTTGAACATATTTGGAACCTTTTGGGATCTTCTCTTAAAGAATATGGATGATAATGTCAATTACTTTAATCGATAGGATAGAAGTAATGAAACTTTTATTCCGGATAACCCATGGCCTCTTTCCCCCTATGTTGGTTCCCCACTGGATGCTTCTCCCATTTCCTTTTCGCACCCTATTGAGCCTTCCTTAGACTACAACACTCCCTTACCACCTATTTTCTCCCTTGTTGATGATGAACAAGGCATTTCATCCTTGATCGCTATTGTTCTTCCTCTTCTCGACCCTACAGACTCTGTCCCAAAATCCTTTCCCCCCTCTATGGCTTCTCTTAATCCTAAACAACTACCTATCTATAATTAAACCAACCTATTACCCTCAACCACCCTTCGCTCAAACGTTATAGTTAGAAAAAAATCAAAAGCACGCCTCCCAAAGGTCCCCCCTAGAGCCACGGAAGGAGGCATAGCTTCTTTATATGTTTTAGCACCCCTTAACCATGAAGAAGATCATTCTCAGATTCTTTCTCCCCCGGGTCCCTCAGATGATGGACACAAACTTACCCCTTTCCTGACCCTTAGAGCAAACAATCCAACCCTACAGTTTCCCTCATGATTATTCTCTCACTAAACCTGCATGGGTTTGGGGGAACCCTTAAACTTGCCTCCCTAAAAGCCCTTCTTTCACACACCAAACCGGATATTGTTTTCCTCCAAGAGACACTTATCAACTGTGACAAGGCAATCATACTCTTCCTTCAATGTGCTCCATCCTGGAATGTTGTGGCCCTGGACCCTACTGGTCTCTCCGGTGGTTTTCTCAGTGGTTGGAATCCCGCAATTTCTAAGTTGTCTGCTTTTGATACCCTTGTAGGTATCTTATTGGAAGGGATGACTAAAGTTTCAACCTTTAAAGTTAAACTTCTCAATTGCTATGATCCTTATAAGGACAGAGAACTCTTCTGTTTTCCTTTACTTAATTATGGACTCCTACACGAACCAAGACTCATTATTGGTGGTGATCTTAACTTTACTATTTCACCAAAAGAGATATGGTGTCATTCAGCCAGACTAGACCCACTTTCAGAATTCTTTGTAAATATTTTATAGAAATCTGGTCTTGTGGACGCCCAACCTCTAAAAGTGACTCCTACATGGAGAAACGATAGAGTTGGGACCGAGGGCATAGCGAAGAGAATGGATAGATTCCTTCTAGATAACTCTTTTTTCAACAACAATTGTAAGATCAGATCTCGGGTTATAAACTCAACAATTTCTAATCATAACCCAATTTGTTTGAAATTGGATACTTCCTCTCAGTTTTCTTCACCACCGTTCAAATTCAACTCCACATGGTTGAAAGATGATGATTTTGTATCACTCATAAATTGAACATGGAACTCAATGAGGCATTGGTCAGATTCCTCCAAAATACAACTTCTTTGCTCCAAGTTAAAACAATTAAAGTTAGCAATGATCAATTGGCAGAGGGACAAGAAAGAAAAACTACATCCTGATCTCCTCTATATTGAATCTAGATTGGCTGCTTTATTTGAAAAAAATCCTTCACAGGCCTTTGATAAAGTAGATTTAGAACTTCTTAAAGTTCTGAAACATGATAAGGAAAATATTCTAACAGTGGAAGAAAATTCTTGGCAACTCAAAAGTCGAGCGATTTGGCTCCGCAGCAGTGATAAAAACACCAAATTTTTTCATAAATTCGCCACTATGAGGAGATCTCATAACATGATTTGGGATATTGAAGACAAAGATGGGAATTTACACTTATCTGATCCAAATTTAAAATAGCTACCCTATAATCATTTTAAGAATCAATTCAGTCCCATTGCTTCTGAACACATCCGCAACCAAATTGAGGTATTAGCTCACTTACCAAAGTTCTTCAATGATACATATTGTGTGGAGATATTAAAATATGTCTCAATTGATGAGGTAAGAGATACAATAAACAAAATGCCGAAAGATAAGAGCCCAGGCCCTGATGGCTGGACTCAAGAACTTTTCCAATATTTTTTTGAAATTTTGGGTGATGATCTTCTCATGGAAATTGAAGAATCCAGAACAATGGGTTTTATTCCTAGCTCTCTAAATGCCACCTTTTATGCACTGATTCCTAAAGTAAGTAAAACTGGGAGCTTTCATGAGTTTAGGCCTATAGCACTTTGTAATTTCGTTTACAAAGTAATCTAAAAAATAATTGCTACAAGGATTAAATCGAAGCTTGCAAAATGTATCTCCTTTGAACAATTCGGATTCCTACAAGACTGGTTAATCTTTGATGTAGTTGGCATTGCTCAAGAGTGTCTACATTTCGCGAGGACAAATAACCTAAGTGCCATTATCCTCAAGCTGGATTTGAAAAATTCTTACGATATGGTAAGCTAGCAGTTCCTCAGATTATTGCTAGTTCAGATTGGTTTTACTTGGGAGATCACTCAATGGATCATGGCTTGTGTTACTATAGTCAACACGAAAGTTTTAATAAATGTCTCCCCCATAGATGTTTTCAAAAGCTACCGAGGCTTATGATAGGGTTGTCCCCTTTCACCACAATTATTCCTTTTGGTGGTAGAATGTCTTAGCAGATTGATAAAAAATGTTGTTGATGAAGGAACTTTTCATGGACTTAAAGTAGCCATTTCAATCTATATTTCACATCTACTTTTTGTAGATGATGTTTAATCCTTGGCATCGAGAATTATAAATACTGGAAAAATTTCAAGTCCATCTTAACACTTTTTTGTGTAGTTTCTGGCATGGAGGTAAATTGCAATAAGTCAGTTTTTCTTTGTCAGAATATTGACTCCAGCAACAAACAAATGATCTACGCAGACTTCAACATTAAGTTCATAAATATTGAAGAAGGCATGAAGTGCTTAGGATTTTCTTTAAAACCAAATGGATATAGGGAGGATTCGAAATGGTTGCTCAAGAAGATATCAAAGAGGATAAGCAACTGGAATTTTCAGTGGCTCTCACTAGGAGGAAGACTGGTTCTTGTTAAGGAAGTACTCCAAAGTATTCTTGTCTACTGGCTAAGCTTAACAAAGGTCCCCACCTCTATACTGAATAAAATCCAACATCTTATGGAAAATTTTATATGGAAAGGAGCATACAAAACTACTGGTTTTCACTTAATCAAATGGAAAAACATTGTTATCCTTAAAGAATTTGGAGGATGGGGTATCAGGGATATATTTCTAGATTGCAAAGTCACTAGCTGCAAAATATTGTTGGAGAGGTTTATTTGGGAACAATATTTGGAGTCAAATTCTTAAAAGAAAATACCTGAAAGGAATTAACCTGACTTCCTGGATCCGTAGAGGCATACACAAGTCTACTATGGGTTCTACAATATGGAAACATTTTCTATGCTCTCTTCCTCTTATTAAACAATGGTTTAGCTTGGAAGATCGGGAGTGGAAACCAAGTTGTTATAGGTAAGGATCCTTTTATTGGTGATTCTAATTACTACAAACTTTCAGATCCATTGATTTACTCCCTCAATACTCACAACATTTTTTCCATTGCACAAGTAGCCTTTCCTATTACTCCCGACTCACCTACTATTTGGAAAAGTGCCAGTTATATAGGGTTAATGAGACCGATGTCAGAAGAATGGAACAAATTTATAACACTGCTACAAAGCATTGGTATTTCACTCCAAAATACAATGGACAAACTTGTATGGTCTTGGAATAGAAATTCTAGATCAGTCACTGCTAATTTAGCTTATAATTGCATCAATAGAAATACTTTGACAGAAGCACCCTCTTGGTGGTACAAAGCTATTTGGAAAGCTAATGTACAGAACAAGATTACATGCTTCATATGGTTATGGTTAAAGGACCGAATACTCACTGGAGAAAACTACAGAAAAAGAGGAGGTATTGGTCATGTTGCATGCAGTCTTTGCCTTCAAGATGATGAAACAACACAACACCTTCTCATACATTGTAAATACACACAACTCATCTGGAAAGAAATCCTGAATTATCTAAACATTATAGATGCATGGAATCATACTACTCTAGAAGGTAATTTACTGCAGTGGTTTACAAACTACCCAAAGATGAAATTCATTCCATTTTTAGTATGCTGGAGAATTTGGAAATACAGAAACAAAATACTTTTTGAGAATTGGCATAGAGAATATCTTCGAATCATTACAAAGATTATACTTGATATCCAAGAACACAAAGGAACAAAATAAGTAAACAAAGTGGAGTATATTCTCAGCCCAATCTACTTTGATGACAAACCTATTGGTTTCTTTGATGGTGCTTCTGTTAATGATTACTGTGGAGCTGGTATATACATCAAACTTAATTCTGAACATAGCTTTAAAGCACTTTTTGCAAGTGGAAAAGGTAACAATATGAAGGAAGAACTCTTGGGCCTCTGGGGACTTCTTTTCCTTGCACATAAATTATCCATTTGCAGATTAACGGTGGTTGGAGACTCAAAAGTTACTATAGGCTGGATAAATGAAAGATCAAAACTTAACTTGCTCTACCTGAACAGCTGGAAGGAACAGATAAAAAGGTTGAAGGAAGGATTTGAAGACACAAAATTCATGCATATCCATAGAGAGTTTAATTCAGTGGCAGACCATCTATCCAAAAAAGCTATGGACATTGCCTTGGGTTGGTTTCATTATGAAGAAATCCACAATGGAATTGTTGTAAATAAATATAGCATTAATATCTTCTAAATGTTATATTACTATGTAACTAGATAGCTAGAAGAAGATTACAATACTTTTTTAGTAAGAGCATCGAAAGTTAAGCTTTTGTGAACTAAGTCAATTAATGATGTATGAAAAAGCACTCAGTTCAGTGAAACTACCAAGCCATGGGAGAACAATATAGATCTATAGATGTATTAATCACCTTTTTTGTATATGGAAGAACACTTGATTCTAATAAAATAACAATGGATCTGTTTTTTTTTGTTGAAAAAACAAACAAAAAAAAACACATTTCCATCTCAAGACTCTTTTTTCATAATGTTTAATACTCCTTTAAAACAAGGTTACTATTACAATATTTTTTTCTCAACTATATTAGAGTTTACAAATATCTTTAATCAATTAATATATACATGGTAATGAACAAGTGTTGCATGGCAGCGTAGTCCCTGCTAGTTTGGGATGGGAGTAAATGCGAGCAAGTACAGACTTGTGGCTAGCAAGTAGAAATACATTTGGTTTGCATGCAGAACATAGTATTCCTGAATTTTTCTTCCTGGAATATATCCAAAAATATCAACATTTAAAAGGTTCTTGGACAAAACAAATTGGGCGTCTGATGTTTTGTGAGCTACAAATAACACCCACAGTTCTGTGATATACAAATAGACAAGTGGAGTTGCGAACTATAGAAATTTATCAGAAAATAATAATGTATGTTACATATCTCTGGAAATTACATGAACATTTAAAAGCATATGATAGAATAGTAATAACGTCGATACATAGGTTCGTGGAGAAAAACGCAAAAAAAATATCATTCCCGAATTGGTTTGCTTTAAAACAAAGGCTTTTCTTGGAAACAAAAAAAATTAGCATGGCTGAATTAGTTTTCTTTACATACGTTTTACATACGCTTGTGGAGAGAAACACAAAAAAAAATAGCAACCTCTGTTACATAGGTTTGTGGAAAAAAACACAAAGAAATTAGCATTCCCGAATTAGTTATCTTTAAA
>CBVK0101329368.1:0-11033 GCA_900067695.1 Picea abies
TCTAAATTTCTTAAACCAAGAGCATCAAATGATGAATTATGGGCTTTTGTTTCTCCAATTTAGACAAATGAAAGTGTAAATGAAATAAAAGATTACATGAAACACATACTATGAAAGAACACAAGACTCTTATCACCGTCAGTTAGGATCTTTTCATAAACAGTCCAAAATCTGCTTCTGCACTTATATATTTATTCAAAGCCCCAAAGTTCAGAAAATCTTCCTGCACAGAGGGTAGGCTCCCCTTTTCTCCATAGCTTTCTATATCCTAGAGATAATATATATAGAGAGAAATTCCTCATAGAATTCAAAACATTCAAACTTCCCCATAATTCTAAGAATAGAAATAAGTTACAAAAAGGAATAACAGTTATCCTATTTTAAAGGGGTCATTAGGAACATGTCTGTGATATCTGGGTCCCCTTTCTTTGAATGCTATCTGCCCAAAAAAATTTGAGATGTACTTATTCCCACCTAAGAATTCATTTCATCTTGGCGATCTCCTCCTTTAGAGTGTCCAACCAGACCGGTTGATTCTCCCCAACGCTTTCAGTCATTTCGGCTATGGTTTTTGTCTTCTATCATTTGCTCCATTTCTTTTTCACAGTTCACCTATTGATGATTAGGTCCCTAATGATGGGATTTAGCCTAACTTATGATCCTGGGTCTGCAACAGGTTCTGTATGAAATTTAGTTGCCAATATTCTGGCAATTGACCTTTCCTTCTTACTCGTAGATAAAATTGCCATGTTACTTGAGCAATTGACCTTTCCTTCTTACTCGTAGATAAAATTGCCATGTTACTTGAATGACATGCTTGACTAGATATGGCCTTATTGGTTTTGTCCATGTATTCCCAATTTCATGGGCACCAAGATATTCTTTCATAAATTAAAGAACCAATCAAACTAGAGATTACTTCTCTTATGGATGAGATTATACCTCCGTACTTGAGACTCGATAGTTATAGAAATCCTAATCATGAATTACTGACAGGATTAATGGCAAGTACGTTGATTTTCCATGCTTGGAAAATCCATTTTGAATGATTGGATTTCGAGTTCGTTATTCGGCAGCATTCACCTGACATCATACGGTCGCAAAGTACCGAACAAGTGAAGCTGGGTGATCTTGACTAGTCGTCACCCACCCCACGAGTGTTTTATTTGACGTATTGGAACATGTGTCATCGGGTCTTTTGCAACAATGGTTTTAGGCATACCTCCTTTTACCTCAATGTATCTATAGAGGTGACGCACGTCCACTTTAAAAACCACAATGGTTTTCCCCGGTCTGCCTTCTCATAGTTAAGTCCCGTGCAAGTTCACCGCCCGATATGGGTTTCAACCGCTGATCTGGGTCGCTTTACAATCGACGGTCTGTCGATTCCAAACTCCCATGCCTCCACTATATTTTACCACATACCGACAGATATGTCTCGGATCTCCAAATTAAGCATTGTCTCTACATTGCATCAGTCTTCTGCTAAATTTAATTATTCAAATGTCAAGCATGATTGTTATGTCGATAACATAGGCTCTTACTGGGGATGCTATAGTGAGGTAGCAAAGAACTCGTAGACCTGGTTCCTTATCCATTGGGATGACCCCAAAACATGTAGATGTACCCTGTTTTTACCATATCACCAGTGTCTGCTGAAATCCAAACTCTGCACTTTGTTCTCAATTGGATACTGAGTACTGAATATACTGCCAAAAACTGTCTGTACACAATATTTTAAATATAAACTGAAGTGCTTGACCAACAAGCTTATTTTCACACTCCTACCTACTCTAAAACTGCTGAAACAAATACTCAATCAAGTGATTCTAAAGTGACAATGATACCAATCGAGCATTTGTCTTCTCGATTTTTTTCCCCTCACATCTTTCTTAAGAAGGCAGACAAATGTAAAAGATGGTAGATGAAAACAAAATTTGAATCCAAAATCTTAGTTTATGAATGAAACAAACTCCTTCTTCACTGATGTCTGTAATAGGATGGCCACCGAATCTTGAAAACCAAGAAAAATCATTTTTTCTCGGTGAGCAAAAACAAAAATACAAGACTCTTTTGTAAGTGCTTGTTGTTCTTGCTCTATTTCTTCTATTTTGAGAACATCTTCAAATGAAATGGCAGCAATGGGTTTGTCTACTTCTCCATGCATCTCAAAAAAAACATTGATACATTCTTTAAATATGACAGCCATATTATGTGTATCAAGGCTATCCTTGTTCATTAAACAACTCTGATATGGTTTCATTAAACTTATGGAAATTTGTTTGAGGACTGTCATTTTGACTTGCAAATGAATAAATGGAAATATGTTCATTCTCATAATCTTCTTGCAAATGTGAAAAACTGACAGCATGTACTATTTCACAGTCTAGAGTTCTCATGGATCTATTTTCAAATCCATGATTTTCAAATGAATCAAATAAAACCACTGCCCCTTCATTACCTTTCTGTATTCCTGATTGAAAAATGGCATATGTTGTTTTTTTTCTTTCCTGAAGCTTTGTGTCATTTGTTTGTTCATTATTGGAAACTTCTATAGATGTGGTTTCAGAATCCTCGTCCATGTCTAGGGTGTTTAAGAAATGAATCACCACGTCATTCTTAGGGGAGGAAAGATAGCTTTGAAATACCTTTCCTTGCTGGTAATATTGTTGAATATCTGTGTTAGTTCTAATCAAGAGAAGAAAACCTTCGATGGAAATTTCTTGATCAACTTCTTCTTTAATCTGATGGCTAAGCACAAATTGAAATTCTGAACTGAAATACCCTTCCCAGTAATGATCATGTAATGCATGTGAGCGTAGCTAGTTTTCTTCAATGACAACTTTTTCATGTAAAATAGTGCTACTATGGATATGGTAAGAACTTCCTATTTTCCCTAAAATTTCACGATTTTCTTTCAACCATTCAAATGAAGAAAAACATAAGGGGAGAGATTTTTATCTGTAAACCTGCTGCTTTCTTCACTTTCATCTTTGTCTTCGAATAATGAATGTATTTCTGAATTCGCAAGGTCTTCCCCAAAACAAATAATACAGTCGTCAAGCCTCTGAGAAGAGTGATCCAATACCTTGTCAATATGTTTCGTTGGTTCAATATGACTTTTCATCAGCACAAATTCGTTTTCCTCAACGACGATCTGAGAATTTTCTTTCAACAATTGGAATGTAGCAAAGAACAATGGTAGAGAATTTTCTTCAGCTGATATGATACTTTGCTCCTCATTTTTCTGCTGGAAAATAAATTCTTCGACGTCATGATCATCGTTGTATTCGTCACATACAGGAAAATCAACATTATATGCAACGTCGTCTAACAAAAAAAGACTTGGAACATCAATCTGTTCTTCAACAAATTGGTTTGCAAACTCATCCTTTTGAATGTCTACAAAAGAATATATAAAATAATCAGTCCCTTGCTTATCGTGGGATGGATCAGAAGTTAAAACAACACTTCTTCTTTCAATAAGTGGAACATAAATTTTAGCACAATCATAAGCATTTGAAACTTCAAAAGGACCCATGATATTGTCAATTTTGTGCTCAAGATTCCAATCAACCATTTTCTGTTCATATTCAATTTCATTTTCTTGAGTGTCCAACCCCTTATTTTGGATCTGTTTACATGCCTGGATGTTGTGTTGAATATCCCGGGCATCATTAAACATTTGTTGTAAGGACTTAGGTCTTCTTTCCATCAGGAGGAAATACAAATCTGGATGAAGAGTTGTTGTATAATGGAGCATGGAAGCAGCTTCAGTGGGTTGAATCTCTTCAGGAAATTTGTAGTAAATACTTGAAAACCTTCTACTGAATATAGAGATATTTTCATTTCTCTACCATTCCAAGGCATATAACTCTGTAAGTTTTAGCTACAAATATTTCTCCTTGCCCCAAAATTTAAAAAAAACATTCTTCAATTCCTCCCATGAGCCAATTGTATCTGCTTGCAAATGTCTAAACCAGTCTTTGGTGTCCCCTTTCAATGATTGAGAGAAGGCCCTCATACAAACATCATCATGGTCAATCTCAAACAACTCTATAAATTCTCAAACCCTTGGATGTGTTTTTCAGCTGAGATGTCATCAAGTTCTCCATAAAACACATGCAGGTATTTGTAGTGCTCAGGGGGGAAATTGTGAAGGACTTGGGGTAGTTTCAGGGGTATGTATCTATGTTGGGATCTGGAGGACATTGGACTAGGAACAGGGGAAGAGACATCGCCCTTGGATTCATGGGGTTCATCGACTTGGTCATGGTCATTACATGGCCCAGCTGTAAAACTCTTATCACAATTAGTGATACAGTGGGGATATGCATGTGCAACTTTAAGAGGAGGATATGCAATTGTAAAATTCTCATGATCATCACTAGAATACAACAGGTAAAGTAAAAAAAAATTGACATGTTCAAGGAAGAAGCAAAGACAACTTATAAAAAATAGTAAAATGCTTTGGAAGATATCCCATTTTAAGTACCTATTTTCTTCCATGATGCCTTTTCACGCTTGTGTCAAGGGATCTCATTTTATTGTGGACTCTCTGAATTATATTTGAAGCTCAAGTGGAGTCACCAATAATGTTTTGGAAGCTATATTCTGCATTGAGAGTGGAGTCGCCATTGAAAATTTTGGATTCTTCTACCAGTGGAATCACCTTCAAACTGATTTTCTGATGTGTGGAGTCGCCAGAGCAGGAATACAGCCAATATGTTCCTAACTATATACTACTCCCAGAACTTAGAGATCAACCATATCATTCTTTTCAAGAGAAAAATTTTCAATTCGTCCCCAACAACCACGCCAGAATGTTAGCACCTTGTAAATTTGTTCGGCTATCAAAACAAACGACAGGGGTAACTATTTCAACCTGCTTTAGAACTGAAGCACTAGCCTCCTCAACTCAAAGAGGGCTCTCTCGTGTCACTTGATATATCTATCACAATTGGTGGCTATATTTGGTTTGGCTTTTTGGGGGGGGTGTTTCATAAAATTGTCGAAGAAAAGAAGATAACATTTGGGCTATGGAGTCAGGAATGAACAATGCATCAACAAATCATGAAAACTATCAAGAGGAAAAGGCTATATGAGGTGATGAGTCTGAGTTTATATTTAAAATTTGCATGGCATCATAGGAAAAAGAAACATATAACTTCATCAAAGCATTTCAAGAATGAATTATGGACAAGCTAGGAAGAAACACACACAATCTAAATTTCTTAAACCGAGAGCATCAAACGATGAATTCTGGGTTTTTGTTTCTCCAATTTAGACAGATGAAAGTGTAAATGAAATAAAATATTACATGAAACACATACTATGAAAGAACACAAGACTCTTATCACCGCCAGTTAGGATCTTTTCATAAACATTCTTTTGGATCTGTTTACATGCCTGGATGTTGTGTTGAATATCCCGGGCATCGTTAAACATTTGTTGTAAGGACTTAGGTCTTCTTTCCATCAGGAGGAAATACAAATCTGGTCGAAGAGTTGTTGTATAATGGAGCATGGAAGCAGCTTCAGTGGGTTGAATCTCTTCAGGCAATTTGTAGTAAATACTGGAAAACCTTCTACTGAATATAGAGATAGTTTCGTTGCTCTACCATTCCAAGGCATAGAACTATGTAAGTTTTAGCTACAAATATTTCTCCTTGCCCCAAAATTAAAAAAAAACATTCTTCAATTCCTCCCATGAGCCAATTGTATCTACTTGCAAATGTCTAAACCAGTCTTTGGTGTCCCCTTTCAATGATTAAGAGAAGGCCCTCATACAAACATCATCATGGTCAATCTCAAACAACTCTATAAAATTCTCAAACCCTTGGATGTGTTTTTCAGCTGAGATGTCATCAAGTTCTCCATAAAACACAGGCAGGTATTTGTAGTGCTTAGGGGGGGAATTGTGAAGGACTTGGGGTAGTTTCAGGGGTATGTATCTATGTTGGGCTCTGGAGGACGTTGGACTAGGAACAGGGGAAGAGACATCACCCTTGGATTCATGGGGTTCATTGACTTGGTCATGGTCATTACATGGCCCAGCTGTAAAACTCTTATCACAATTAGTGATATAGTGGGGATATGCATGTGCAACTTTAAGAGGAGGATATGCAATTGTAAAATTCTCACGATCATCACTAGAATACAACAGGTAAAGTAAAAAAAATTTGACATGTTCAAGGAAGAAGCAAAGACAACTTATAAAAAATAGTAAAATGCTTTGGAAGATATCCCATTTTAAGTACCTATTTTCTTCCATGATGCCTTTTCATGCTTGTGTCAAGGGATCTCATTTTCTTGTGGAGTCTCTGAATTATATTTGAAGTTCAAGTGGAGTCACCAATAATGTTTTGGAAGCTAGATTCTGCATTGAGAGTGGAGTCACCATTGAAAATTTTGGATTCTTCTACCAGTGGAATCACCTTCAAACTGATTTTGTGATGTGTGGAGTCGCCAGAGCAGGAATACAGCCAATATGTTCCTAAGTGTATACTACTCCCAGAACTTAGAGATCAACCGTATCGTTCTTTTCAAGAGAAAATTTTTCAATTCGTCCCCAACAACCGCGCCAGAATGTTAGCACCTTGTAAATTTGTTCGGCTATCAAAACAAACGACAGGGGTAACTATTTAAACCTGCTTTAGAACTGAGGCACTAGCCTCCTCAACTCAAAGAGGGCTCTCTCGTGTCACTTGATATATCTATCGCAATTGGTGGCTAGATTTGGTTTGGCTTTTTGGGGGGGGTGTTTCATAAAATTGTCGAAGAAAAGAAGATAACATTTGGGCTATGGAGTCAGGAATGAACAATGCATCAACAAATCATGAAAACTATCAAGAGGAAAAGGCTATATGAGGTGATGAGTCTGAGTTTATATTTAAAATTTGCATGGCATCATAGGAAAAAGAAACATATAACTTCATCAAAGCATTTCAAGAATGAATTATGGACAAGCTAGGAAGAAACACACACAATCTAAATTTCTTAAACCGAGAGCATCAAACGATGAATTCTGGGTTTTTGTTTCTCCAATTTAGACAGATGAAAGTGTAAATGAAATAAAATATTACATGAAACACATACTATGAAAGAACACAAGACTCTTATCACCGCCAGTTAGGATCTTTTCATAAACATTCTAAAATCTGCTTATGCATTTATATATTCATTCAAAGCCCCAAAGTTCACAAAATCCTCCTGCACAGAGGGTAGGCTCCCCTTTTCTCCATAGATTTCTATATCCTAGAGATAATATATATAGAGAGAGAAATTCCTCATAGAATTCAAAACGTTTAGACTTCCCCATAATTCTAAGAATAGAGTTAAGTTACAAAAAGGAATAACATTTATCCTATTTTAAAGGGGTTGTTAGGAATAGGTCTGTCATATCTGGGTCCCCTTTATTCGAACGCCATTTGTCCAAAATTTTATGAGATGTACTTATTCCCACCTGAGAATTCATTTCATCTTGGTGATCTCCTCCTTTAGAGTGTCCAACCAGACCGGTTGATTCTCCCCAACGCTTTCAGTTGTTTCGGTTATGGTTTCTGTCTTCTGTCGTTTTCTCCATTTTTTTTTCATAATTCGTCTGTTGATGATTAGGTCCCTCATGATGGGATTTAGCCTGACTTCTGATCCTAGGTTTGCAAAAGGTTCTGTATGAAATTTAGTCGCCAATATTCATGCAATTGACCTTTCCTTCTTACTCGTAGATAAAATCGCCATGTTACTTGAATGATCTGCTTGACTAGATATGGCTTGATTGACTTTGTCCATGTATTCCCAATTTCATGGGAACCAAGATATTATTTCGGAAATTAAAGAACCAATCAAACTAGAGATTACTTCGCTTATGGATGAGATGATACCTCCATACTTGAGACTCAATAGTTATAAATCTCCCAATCATGAATTACTGACAGGATTAATGGCAAGTACGTTGGTTTTCCATGCTTGGCCAATCCATTTCGAATGATTGGATTTCGAGTTCGTTATTCGACGACATTCACCTGACATCATACGGTCGCGAAGTACCGAACGAGTGAAGCAGGGTTATTTTGACTAGCCGTCACTCGCCCCATGAGTTTTTATTCGACATATTGGAACATGTGTCATCGGGGCTTTTGCAACAATGGTTTTAGGCAGACCTCCTTTCACCCTGATGTATCTCTAGAGGCATCGCGCGTCCACTTTAAAAACCACAATGGTTTGCCCCGGTCCACCTTCGCATAGTTAATTCCCGTGCAAGTTCACCGCCCAATATGGGTTTCAATCGTTGATTTGGGTTGCTTTACAATCGACGGTATGTTGATTCCAAACTCTCGCGCCTCCACTATATTTTCCCACATGCCGCTAGATATGTCTCAGATCTCCAAATTAAGCTCTGTCTCTACATCACATCAGTATTCTGCTAAATTTAATTATTCAAATGTCAAGCATGATTTTTATGGAGATAACACCAGGTATGTTACATTTTTTCTTAAT
Source organism: Picea abies (assembly GCA_900067695.1). Lineage (NCBI taxonomy): Eukaryota > Viridiplantae > Streptophyta > Pinopsida > Pinales > Pinaceae > Picea > Picea abies. The sequence goes on from CBVK0101329368.1 coordinate 8,499, forward strand.
TTTAATCCAATTTAGTCATTCCAATTCAGTAGTTTGCTCCTAATAATCTAAATTTAAAAAAAAATGTAATTTTGTATTTTAAATAAAAAAGGAACCTAATTTACATGCCATGGATTTTAAATTGCAGCAATGGAACCCTAAGACAATTTAAACCGCTCAGAAGAAAACCAAGAAGATCAAAATCCCAACCCACCACCACCACAAAATGTAAACATTGAAATTGATGAGGGGTTGATTATATTATGAACCCTTGAGGAACACTAAAGGGAGACTAGAGAGTCTAGCCTCAGAAGAAAACCAAGAAGATCAAAACCCCAACCCACCACCACCACAAAATGTAAACATTGAAATTGATGAGGGGTTGGTTATATTATGAACCCTTGAGGAACACTAAAGGGAGACTAGAGAGTCTAGCAGATTCTCCTTGGCCACTTCTTTGGACATAATTATGCAGTCCATTGCATGTTCCCAAGGGAAATTGATATTTATTTTTGGTTATAGGGCACAAATGTATGAGTACTATAACACTCGTTTGGACAGAAATCAAGTCAAAGAACTTGACATTTCAAAACAACAAGTATTGTTTATTTTTATGATTCCTAGAAATGGACAAGAACTACCATTGACCCGGAAACACATCTCCATTGAATGGGGCATCCATCACCATATTAGTCAAAACTGGATGGATAGGTGGTACATGGTTTTTGATAAACCTCCTTGCAATAACAGGGAGATGCCCTTATATATTTTTGAGGAAATTATGGGTTGAGTTTATTATGGGTAAGCATGTCAACTACTTTGATATTGGTGACTTACATGGGGTGGTTCAAGTGTTTGTACAGGACTAAGAGCATGTCAGGTGTGACCCCGAGTTAGGTCCCCATCCCCCCAGGTGAAGGCCTGAGCCCCCTACCCAACATCCTCCTGTTCCAAAGAACTTGAAACATGTAAAACTAGACATATCATCATTGACTCCTAGCCTAGTGCAACACAGTAGCTTTGTTGCACTATATCGACAAGAGGTACCTTTCAGTGACATTGATAGAGGAGTTAGAGCATCAACATGCATGATGTAGGAGCATCGCTCCACCTCAGCAGCGCACCAACATTCCATCACATCAGCACACATTTTAGGAGAAAGAGAGGCATTGAACCTCTCACATTTTAAACTATGAAATCAGATCCTTAATATTTCTTGTAAACTATTGGGATCATGCACATGGTGGGTAGTTCTTCCTGTACGATAAAACCTTGGCAAGGAAATATGGATCTTGTATAGCAGTGAAGGGGATGTCTGAGCCTAGGCCTGGAGGGTGAGTGACCGCAAGGAAGATGAAACCTTGATAGTTATTGTAAACTATTGATTGGGATCATGCATCCAAGGGCTATGTCAAGGAAAATCAATGGGCCTAGATAAAAAAACAACCACGTGGATACAAATCCACAAACTACGCAGATAATTATTGAGCTAAGATTATGAAAAATTTCCTACAAATTTTTATGCAATGTTTTTGCATAAGACTATGATTAACGTGCTTGATTGTCCAAGAATTACTGAAAGCAGGTGACAAAGATTAAGGGTCTGAAAAAGGCCCTGACCGAGAGAGAAAGATCAAGATTTATGAAACAACTGAATGAGAAAGGCATGACATGTGTTTTTGAGAAAGAACGTCGAGGACAGTGTTCCTTTAAGGGGGAGGGAATTGTAACACCATGTTTCCCCTAGTTTGTAACTTAATCATAAAATAGGATTACCATGTTAAGGCATGTGGACAATGTAAATGTATTATTGTTTGGGTTGTCAATAACTGACTCTAGGGGTGAAGCCTTGAAAGTACTTGCCATGATATCACTAGAGGAAGAATGTGAAAACTAGGGTTCATTATATCAAATAACCCCAAATTTCCCTTGATGAGGATGAAAAAACTCCTTCGGATCCCATGGAGAGAAATCATTTAATGAAGAAAGGATGAGTGGTTGAATTATCAACCACCCCCATGAATGGGAGCATGGTCTAACTGCAGAATGTCAGCCCGATGTCCCATAGAGACCTACAGACCCGAGCTTCCTTCTGATAGAAGGAACGTGATGGGTTGGGAACCTTCCAAAATAAGGAAGGTAAGATAGATACACACAAACAACCAGAGAGGAGATACCAGACGGGCGCACAAGCTCGAAAAGGAGATGCGCAAAGATCTCGAGGGTATAAGGAATAGAAGGTCCCAAGCTTGATGCTGAGTGAGCATTTGATAAACCTCGTCGAGGCCATAACAGAGAGAAATATATGAATGTTGCAGAGAAAAAAACCCGAGCAGGAGCTGAACAGAGAAAGAACCCTTGAGAACTGGGAGAGTTCCCTAGTGATATCATGGCTTGGCATGGGGGTGGCCAAAGTGCTAAGATTGAATGTCTTTGAGCCTATGGTAGGGTGGAAGGACGAACACCCACAGTTAGTTAGTTGGCTACCACTTGTAAGAGATAAGTATTCACATATCTTGTGTATTTAAGTGGTACTGTGAATTAAAGTTGGATATC
>CBVK0101329400.1:0-10240 GCA_900067695.1 Picea abies
AGTAGTAGTTATTGATTCCAAGAAAGAATTTGGCTTGGGATCATTACACTATATTTGGACAAAGTACCTCTCGACATGAAAATCTATGCAACACATAAACTTAGCTTCTCCTTGGCATGCACTTCTATGCATTTTTACCGTACCTCTGTCTTGGGATCTGTGCATCCTCAGATTGTGTGTCGACATTGGGATCCTCGCCATTAAATAGGACTAGGTCGGAACCGAACCCCAACCTCTGTCTGAACTTCATGCTAACCCACAGAATCAACTTAAATATAATTTGTTTGGCATACCATAATGTGTGGCGCCTATGGCGCAATGGTTAAAATGTTGTCAAATGGTATGGAAGGTCGCGGGATAGAATCTTGTCGACCTTGCCATACATTACGAATTTTGTTATAACGTTCGAACTGTATATTAAATGGTTACCATATAGTTCATTTGGTATGGTTTTTTAGCACCCTTGTATTTCGGGCTACGGTTATATGGGATACCATATGATCATTTACTATGGGTTGAGGGCTAGGCCCTCGGCCCTTTTCTTCCACCAATTATTACAATTTAAAAAAACTAAATATAATCCGCCACGTATATGGTTAAGAAACAAATGCGATGGTGTATTGGTAATGGATGCTTGTATAAGGTTATGGAAGGTCATGGGTTTGATCCTCTAGACTCCCAATAAAATTTTAAATAATCTTATCGAGAATGGCCAATGGGAATTTGCCACATGGCAACCTCTCATTGGTCTATCATTGCCACTTGCCAATCTATGATTGGCCCACCTGTACCATATGGATTGCCTAGTGACTTTCTTGGTCAGACGTATGGTGTGCCACGTGGTGCTCTAGGGTGTTTCCACGCCAGCACCATACGGTTGTTCCACGTGTCACCCTTTCAGTGGTGACACATGTCACCTTTGACTTTTGCTTGGTTTGACCTGGACTTTGACCATCCATAAATTTTACATATGAACTATGTTTGAGGTGATTTTTGCATTGTTGGAAAGCTATCATCGAGCTCTACAAAATGATGTAGTTTTTAGGACCATTTGAGATGGTCAAATTTTGAGCTTTTCTGGATCCTCCTTGACCTCTATGAGAATTCTAGATCCTTTTGGACCTTTGTGAGAATTCCTAGATCCTCCTGGATCACCAATGAAGGTGGATTTCACCAAATGGTAATCATTTAAGTTTGGTAATCATTTATATGTTATTTTTGGACCATACTCTGTTATGTATTTGTTGGGATTTGTATCTACACGTTCATGTTTTCATTACTATCTTGGTTTAATTTTGGTGATAAGCAGGGTAAAATGCCAAAATATATTGAGCCTATACATCTCAGAAGGAAAAGGAAACCAGGAAGGACTAAGTGGTGTCGAATATGTCAAATTGATTGTTATATTGTTGAAGGACTAGAACAACATTCACAAACAAGAGAGCACCAAAAGACAACTATGAACATTCATCTGGGATTTTTTCTTGTCTTCTTGCATGTGCCTTTACATATTTTTGGTTGTGCTTTGTACATAAGTGTGGATAAAGTGTCCAACATTTCTCAATCTAATTTCCACTCTTACCAGAATAAGAGTAAAGTGTCTTGTTCCCATATTGGAACCACGATCCCTTCTTAGCATTCCCCCTTTTCCTTTTCTTTGAGAAATGACCTCTACATTTAGGTTTTTTCTTGGATGGATTTTATTGCATGGAATGTCTTCTTTGAAATTATCCAAATCATGGTTATTAGTTCCACATGAAGCACATGGATACATAGACCATTTACCAATGGGAAACATTTTCATTCCCTCTTTAGAAAGCCCATCTTTCTCTGAAGATGTATTACATATGTTACCTTTCCCTAGGATGGAAGGTAAGACTAAATTCTTATGAAGGATCTCGCCATATGAAGTTCTCCTTTCTTCAACCATCCTTGAGAATCATCCATCTTGACGAGAAAAAGAATAATACGAAGAATCATCCTTCTCGATCATGCCCTTTAAGGGGCTAGTTTCTCTTGCATCAGAGACCTTACATTCTCTAACTGCTAATATTCATGGATTGATGTTGATGGTGCCAATACCTGATCCTTGGTCTGCCACTTCCTTTCCAAGTCATGAAAATACGTCTATGGAGTTCCTCGTGACATGTCACTCGATCTTGCAACTTCTGCTTTTCTTCCTCGAGAGTTTGCATTTGCATCCTTAATTCAGAATTCTCCTTTTGAATATGTCATTTAATGTTCTTTTGTAGCCTTAACTTCATGAGATATTTACTTGTGTTTTCCTCTTAACAAGAGTCTTCAACACCTTCACCAACTTAAGTCTTGGACCTTGTCACATCAAGTTGCAAATACACATCAAACCTCGCTATGAGACCACTTGATCCGAAAATCCTTAGATACCAATTATAATTTTTAAAAACCCATTTTAGCATCTAACTTGATTCAGAATAATTCTTGATAGTATTGAGGTGATTTGAAGAAAAATGATGATGTGATTATTATTCAAAATCTCATAAAATGATGATTAATTTGAAGTATTATGAGATAACACAACAAAAAATAAAAGAACTCAAATTATACAATATTGATGTCATAATTTACTTCATCTTCAAGTTTATTTTTAGATAGTGAGACTGCTCTTCATTATCTCAAAATATAAAACTACATTACAATATGGACTTACAAATCCAATTTGAAGGACTCTCTTCAATTATGTTGCTCAAACTCAAGAATAGAGTTTACCATTGAATTCCTTGTGAAATCCTAAGAAAAATGAGTATGAAGTCGACCATATTCTGAGCTGGCTCAATTTCACCCGCTTTACATGCCAGGTGATGCACTATGGCACTCATTAATGGAAATATGGACTGACTTCTAAAGACAACATAATATCACAAAAATAACATCACCATTGAACTCCTATCAAGAAAACGATAAAAAATAGTATAAACAAGGCTATATTTGGACAAAGTACCTCTCGGCATGAAAATCTATGCAACACATAAACTTAGCTTCTCCTTGGCATGCACTTCTATGCATTTGTATTGTACCTCTATCTTGGGATCTATGCATCCTCGGACTGTGTGTCGACATTGGTATCCTCGCCATTAAATAGGTTAGAACCGAACCCCAACCTCCATATGAACTTCATGCTAACCCACAAAATCAACTTAAATATAATTTTTTTGGCATCCCGTAATGTGTGGCACCTATGGCACAATGGTTAAAATGTTGTCAAATGGCATGGAAGGTCGCGGGATAGAATCCTGTCGACCTTTCCATACATTATGAATTGTGTTATAACGTTTGAACTATATATTAAATGGTTACCATATAGCTCGTTTGGTATGGTTTGTTAGCACCCTTGTATTCCAGGCTATGGTTATATGGGATACCATATGATCATTTACTGTGGGTCAAGGTCTAGACCCTCGACCCTTTTCTTCCACCAATTATTACAATTTAAAAAACTAAATATAATCCGCCACATATATGGTTAAGAAACAAATGCGATGGTGTATTGGTAATGGATGCTTGTATAAGGTTATGGAAGGGCATGGGTTCGATCCTCTAGACTCCCAATAAAATTTTAAATAACCTTATCCATAATGGCCAATGGGAATTTTCCACATGGAAACCTCTCATTGGTTTATCACTGCCACTTGTCAATCTACGATTGGTCCACTTGTACCATACGGATTGCCTAGTGGCTTGCTTGGTCAGATGTATGGTGTGCCACGTGGTGCTCTAGAGTGTTTCCACGTCAACACCATACGATCGCTCCACATGTCACCCTTTCAGTGGTGACACATGTCACCTTTGACTTTTGCTTGGTTTGACCTAGACTTTGACCATCCATAACTTTTACATATGAACTATGTTTGAGGTGATTTTTGCACTGTTGGAAACTATCGACAAGCTCTACAAAATGATCCAGTTTTTAGGACCATTTGAGATGGTCAAATTTTGAGCTTTTCTAGATCCTCCTTGACCTCTATGAGAATTCTAGATCCTTCTTGACCTTTGTGAGAATTCCTAGATCCTCCTGGATCACCAATGAAGGTGGATTTCACCAAATGTTAATCATTTAAGTTTGTTACGACTAATTTATATGTTATTTTTGGACCATGCTATGTTATGTATTTGTTGGGATTTGTATCTACGCGTTCATGTTTTTTTGGTTTTTTTTTTTGTAAATGAGTGTGTGAATCTATATTGCGTTATAAGGTTGTAGTACAAAATTGATGCATGGGCTCCCAGGATCTGCCTGAACGGAAACCAAATCCGGGGTCCATGGAATGCAGTATCTGAAAATAAACAAAATGTGCCTGGGTCGCCACCACGGGAAACCAACCCAAGCTACCATAATCTAGTCTCATTCACAAACAAGAGAGCACCAAAAGACAACTATGGACATGGTTTTGAGTATAAATCAATCTAATGCAAAAAAGAAAAAGCAGTAAGGAAAAATATGTTTATTCAATATTAATATGTATCTGGTGTGGATTTTTTTTCTATTTCAATATGTGCGACATTTGGAAATAATAAAATTATTTTTTAGCCTATATTTTTATTTCGTTATGCATTCAAATACTATGGTTATGTATGCATTAGATGCAATTATTATTTTGATGATAAAATTATGTGTATTATTGTTTTTTGATTTATAAGATTCATGAGTTAATTTGTAGCATTGGACTAAATAAAAAGAAAGCTCGTAAGGGATGGATATATGATTACCTGACAGATGATATATTTATTTCCCCAAATTAGTTCATTTAAGTTGGGTTTCAAACTTTTTAACATGTTAATATTTTTAACCATACAAGTCAATTTTCCATGAAACTAACCACTCATGTATCTTAAATGCATGTGATTGGTTGTAGCTATAATTTTCCTTTGCACAAATAGTCTTATGATTTGAGGTACTATACCTTTCATCTTTTTACCAAGGGATAAATCCTAACATAGAGGATTTGTCTACACTATAGTCTAAGTTGTCCTATAGATGTACCCTTAGACATATATCCTTTATTTATCCCTCCCCATTCCTTATATAGTTCCATCCTCCTAGCCAACAACATTGTATCTAATTCCAATTTCACCCATAATTTCTTCACCACCATCAGTACCATTTGTTGAATCAAAGGAAACACCAATGTACGATATAGTTGTTAAATTTGTTAACCTCATTGAATCATAACTACTAACAGAAATTATTATTCCATCAATTGGAGTTAATCTAGCATCACTCACATTGGTATATTAAGTTATAGAGGTGAGAGAAGTTTGAATTATGGATTCACCAAGAGGTGAAAAGTAAGCAAGAGAAGGATGCAAGAACCTATCAGTGTAATATGTACCAAATGATCCCTTTATTACACATGTAATGCATGCATTTTTGTTTCCACCATATCTTGGTGAGATCTCATTATCTATATCTAAAATTCTTACAGTGACTCTTGATCAACCACAGTTTCTTTGTTGTGACTCTTGATCAAGCAATTTGTTACAGAGACATGGAAGGAAAGAACATGATATTATATCATTTAAAAATCCATCTCAAGAAAATTCCTCCTTCTCCACTAGATAAGTAGCTATAGCCACAACAAATGTTGGCCAAGAAGGAATTTTACAAGACATTGGATACTGAAGATACTGAGCTTGTTATGGGTTCCTACTCTAAGATGTGTATAGTTGAGTTTATTCTCATTATTATTATAAGTCCAAGCATTGGTTCAAGAAACACATCCTAAGGGATACATTGTTTTCCTCGGGTGCTATACTTCCTTTATCATAGACATCCTCAATTCTCATGGTATTTTGACCCAGTTCTCAAGCTACCATAACTCTTGCATTGACCCTCAGAACCTTTCATAGAATGAAAAACTTAAATTGCAAATACATCTAGAAATCTTACACAACCATGTTTTTTATCTTGGTCAAGGAAAATTTCCTCAAGATGGCCCATAAATTTTATGGCCATATGAATACAAGTGGAATGATTCTAAAACACTTTTAGCAAAAACAATTCTTGAAGCTCTATGCCTGATACAATTTATTCATTGGGAATGGAAGATTTTCCAAATGTTGGACTAGTTAAAACTGCTTGGTTGTATTTTGTTCAGTTGTGGACCTTTTCCCTCTAGTTATTAAACTAAAATAAATATTTTCTCAGCACCAGATAGTTTCTCACAGGGTTATGGAAATGGAGTTTAATAACATAAATCAAGCTAAGCTCATCTAAAAATTTATGTTTTTATTTTAATGGACTGTCAATTTTACTTAAGGAGTTTATGTGGTGTCTTTATTGCAATCCATTTCAAAGTATTTAATGTATATAATTAGGATATAAAGAGTGAGTATGGAATGGTACTTATATTTGCACAATAATGGCTCTTTGGTGAAAACAAACATGATTGCATGATAATGATCAGTACCATTTCCACACATCTGCAACAGCTACAATGTCTTACTCAACAAGCCCTCCATCCATATTGGCACTTGTGGTAGGGTGGTCCTTCCTAGCCGCCATTGGTTATGCAAACCTTGTTTTCTCATGATTATGATGGGTGATATGAGGGCTGATACAGGGAGGGTGGGGTGATAAGAATGTCCATGTGTGATTTTGTATATCTTCATCCTAAGAGGGTGGGGATGTTCATATGTGTGTTTGTTTGTATATCTTCACACACTTGGTGGGTGGCTAGGGGGGGGGTGAGTATGTGCATGGGTGCACTCCCTAACACCCACCCTTGTGCCTTGATAAATAAGTTGTAGAGTAATTCAGAAACAATGTCAAAGCAACTTATTACTCATATCCTAAGTAAGGTATAGATTATGGAAATAACATACATTATGATTATGCCAAGCTATTTACTAGTATTGATTCAAATAGGTTGGATTCTTGTAATAAACATACAGATCTAATAACATAGGTTCCAATGTGTTGACTTCATCAACTTAACTAAGCTAAGAGTACTTTCAAGTTTCATTAGTTACATGTAATCACTAGAATATATGTCACTATCATAGAACATTGGTAATGAATATGGTAAATACGTAGAAGCAGTCAGAACGTGGCCTTTATTGAGTTGTAATTAGGTTAGGTAAAGATCATGATTCATCCATAATAAATGGGATAGCATATATGAATAGAGTGATACGGCTATAGAGATATCTTAAACCAATATGAATAAGCAGAACAGATCTGATAACTCCATGTATTCTCCTAATTAGTGATATGACTCCAATTCAAACAATAATAGAGTAATACAAATACATATATGGAATAGATAGGGCATAACCTGTAGAGTGAGTAGAGTTAGTTCGATCCTACTTAATATGGATATGATAAAGCTTGTGTAAAACTAGTAGCTAAAAAAGGAAACACGAAGCATATATCATCAATGGTAATAACTCATAAGCATTGGTTACATGTTTATACACATCTAATACAAGGTACTTTGTTATCACTATCTCAAGCATGTTCAATACTAACATTACACTGATTCACGTTGTTTTCATAAGTAATATCGAGCATCTTACTAACCAAGAACAATTGTATGAGTAATCAACATGAAAGTATTCACTCAATACTATCCATAATATATATCATCTTAGTATCTAAGTAGAGCAGTAATCAATACTAGCAACAATTCACTACATAGTTGCCATAACAATCAAGAGCTCATAGTGTTCAAGTGTATTGTAATCACTAGTACTATCACCTATATTATGCTACTAATTCCATTGTTTTCTCTATGTATATGTTAGTTATAAGTAATGGCATATTCACAAAGAAGAAAAAGTAACATGTGTATTGTGTTGTATTAGTATTTCCATTGCTTATATATGCACCCATTCATTCTTGCATTCACGGGCTCATACGACTGATGTTATCACTCAATAATCTCAAAAGAGGCAATAGGTAATGATAGTTCCAATACCATTATACTTAGATCAATGGGATCCATAGTGCTATTAGTAATATGAGCTTATACTAGTAGTGTAACTCCAAGATTAATTACAAGTGATACACTAGAATTCAATATTATGGAAATGAGGTAAGTGATATTTCCTTAACCATTGATTTCATACGGTGATATTATGTTACTACTTATACTTGTGTAAACATGAGGTTGATTACTAGTATTGCAATGGAACCCTTACATGTATGGCACTATATGATACCATAACCTTGTTGAATCGAGTTGTTTCTACTAGTGTGTGTTATATCAAGCTCGAAGATGCAAGCAATTACTGATATAAGTTGTTCCATAACAATGGTGTTACACATATAATCTTATGTTATGCTACCCTGTGAACAATAAGGGTTACTGATTAGGCATATTCCAGCTCTAATACAATATTAAAATGAGTAATAGCGAGCTTTATACTCATTATAAGTAATAAGATGTATCAATCTCATAGATATTCAGAATGAACAAAGGTTACTTATCCATATTGCATTGGTACTAAACCATACCAGCTTGTATACGTTCATAAGGTGTTTTCTTCTACATATGTGATTCCATAATGAAGATGTATATTATTAACTACATAAGCTATAATATGTAGTTAATAGTTGTGTGTAATAAAAGTGACATGATGATTCCTGCTTCATTTCCCATTACTTATTGATAGTGTTCCTAATTGTACTAATGTAAATACACTATATTTAAAGGGAATGGTACAATGGAAGAACCAATATTTTTTTTTTATAAATAACAACCCTTCATCAGAACATTGACGACCAAGTTTGTCAATGGTTCGACTAGAGTAACATTTTCTTCCTCACCCAGTAACCGTCAAAAATACAACATGTTCGTCGGTATCATGTCAATCGTTCGACGAGATCATGATCATATTTTGTGGAACATTCATTGATGGTTTGTCGTATGTTAGTCAATACACTAATGGACTGGAGACAAAAATGTGATGGCGTTGTGACAAACTGATGTCGCACATTCATCGATGATTTGTCACTCTTATGAAAAACTAGAGATGAAAGCGTGATGGAGTTGTGATGAACTGATGGGGCACATTCATCAATGATTAGTCGCTCTTACGACGGACATCCATCAATCTTATGACGTATTAGTGAAGACAACGCGATGGATTTGAGACGATCTAATGGGGCACATTCGTCATAGGTTAGTCATGCTTACAATGGACCAATGACGAGAAAAACCTATATTTGGGAACAACATTAGTCGATGGTATGACATATGTCTTCATCTGTATTGCGATGAAATCATGATTGTTGTAATTGTGATGGAGGTGACGCGATGAAAAACAAGTTGCAGCCTTTGTCTTACTTGAGACATTGTGGCAACGACATGCATCGGTAAATTGTCAAAAAATGGGTCCAATGTACTAGTGTCTCCCATTTTCATACTATTGTCTCAATATATTTAAGATAAATCTTTAAATAATTCATAGAGGAGTACCACCTCTATAAAAATGCAGGGAGATTCATATCCTCGTGAGGTTGTTGTACCACCTCTATAAAAATGCAGGGAGATTCATATCCTCGTGAGGTTGTTGTTTGGACCTTAATCAATCTAAAAATCAACATCGACCCAATGTGTTTGTGTCATAAGTAAGCACCAAATCAGTAATGTAATGGTGAACCGATGCATTTTCGTCTTATGTACGCATCAAAACATTTCATGTAATGGCGCCTCGATACGTTTTCGTTTTATGTACGCATCAAGAATTTATGTAATGGCGCACCAATGCATTTTTTAAGTTTTATGTACGTTCTAGGGCATTTTATGTAATTTCATTATGATGTGATTGATGTTAAGGTATGCACCGGGGCATTTTATTTAATGGTGCACCGATCCATTTTGACAATAAAAACACCGAAAAAAAAAAAACATTTGCTATAACTGTGATTGATGTTAAGGTATGCACCGGGGCATTTTATTTAATGGTGCACCGATCCATTTTGACAATAAAAACACCGAAAAAAAAAAAACATTTGCTATAACCTTTGTCTTCCCAAATGTTTTTATTTATATGGAACATTCGTTAAAACCTCTGCTAAAACCTTTATAGCCAATAAAGGAGATTGTAGAGGAGGTTTTTTTGAAAATTTTTCCAAATTTTGTAACACTAAGAACCTTCACTAGAAGGTGTTCTCCTTGTAGTGTTCTCAACTATGGAACAACAATAACAACAAAATAATGGATACCCTTCTCTTCCTAATGGCCTAGTATTTAACATAGAT
>CBVK0101329439.1:0-10112 GCA_900067695.1 Picea abies
ATGCCTCAAAATGGCTCTGGAAGGTTTCAAACCCCAATTTTCCAAACTGGGACCTCCCACTAAAATTACCCTGCAAGCTAATTCCTCCAAGTTTTCCACTCTAAAACCATTGAGATAGATGCAAAATAATATAATGATATAATTCAAATCAATATCAATAATTTTTTTTATATTACTCTACTTTGGCGTGTAAGTAGTTGAGCAACAAAAATAATTTATATTTGTGCATTAAAAATAAGTTTACAAATTTTAATTTCATGGTGAGTGGATTGTACCTGCATAATATATTTTCACTTTCCATGTATTCTGCATTGTTTGACAGTTAAACACATTATTAATATTTTACGAAATTTTGTAGTAGTGCATGTGTTTGCTACACACAGGAGGCTTTGGTGCGTCACAATGAGAAGTGATGTTACATATGCATTGCGATTATTAACATGGGGTTTGATTACTATTTGGTAGATGCAAATATGAATAATAGGTTGTGTGATTGGTGCGTAAAGACCAACATTAATCAAGGTTTGTGCATCGTGTATTCCTAATATGATTATGCGAGAGATTCACTAGCATAATCACATTAATTAGGGTTTCCCCATCAAGGGAATTGACCCAGATGCGATATTTACTAACTATTTAAATAACAAGTTGCACCATTGGTGGGAAATACCACCATTAATTAATTTTTCTGCACCACTTATTCCCAAGATGACTGCACTAAAGCTTCACTAACATAATTGCATTAATTGAAGTTTCCCCGCCAAGCCATTTCTCTTTAGTTTAAAAACCATTTCAAAATTATTTTTTTCCTCTATTCCAACCAACATACTTTCCTTGAATTTAGTATGCAACTCCAATAATTAATATGTTATGGATTCCACAAAAATTGTTGAATCATGTTGTCTGTCCCAAAATGTGGATGTCTTGAAAATATTATAAATTATAAACAAGTTATAGTTTTTATAGTGTAGGAAACATCTATCACAAAAAAATATAAGGGAACATGGTTTCTATTTTTCAGGCTCCTAGACTAATGTCTTCAATTTTCCATGCTTGTTTATAATTTGGTATGATTATATATTAATTTTTCTATTGTTTGGGTTGTGATTAATTGGTGGGAATTTTCCATTCAATGCTATGAGAATTCTCAATCCTACATGTATAGATAGAAATTGAAAAACTTTGAAGTCAAATCTTCAACATTTGGTTTCTATTCTTTTTTCCATTGATACTACTATTACTTCTTAAGTATTTTGGAATTACACCATTCGTTGTTTTTGTTTGATACAAGAATATAAATTGTAAAAAAATGAAAATTCAACACCATCATGTCTACTATTAACTAGGAAATGAACAATAACAATTTTGAAGAGGTGAGAAGTCGACAACGATAATGAGTTAGAAGACATTGATTGAATCAAATGGAACAATTCATTGAAATTGAAAGGGAATGTAAGAGAATATAGAAAAATAAGTGACAAAGATTGCGATAATAACAAATGACTAAGGATCAAAGGGAAGAACAATGAAGAAATGATCATGAAAGAAAAAGACTACAACTACAAAGAATGATTGTGGATCAAAGGGAAGGACACAGAAAAAATGATTATGAAAAAAAAAAAAAAGATTGCAATTACAAAGAATGAATGAGGATGGTAGGGAATTACATAAAAGTCAAAATAGAGATCAAGTAAGAGCACGTTAACCAATAAAATGGAGAGGTGTCAAAAAGGTAATGATAGAAACTAAAACAACTACTCCATGGAAGCAAATGAGAAAAAAATGGAGAATGAACTTCTTATTGTTATTGGAGCTAGGGTTATGCTTACTTCAAATTTATGGACTAATATATGACTTTCCAATGGTGCCCTTGGGTTAGTTGAACATATTGTGTATAATCCTAAAACATCCCCTGCTAAACCTACCACTTATGTTTTAGTAAGATTTGATAACTATGCGATAATTCCATGGGATGAATTATTCCCTCAGACTGTCCCTATTATACCTATTCAAAGAGGTAATAATAGAGAAATTCCATTGATACCTAGGGATTGACATTAGAGAAGGCAACTATTAATATTGAAAAGATAGAGAGGGAATGTCTCACTTTTATTGAAATATCTTAATTCAAAGCTTTGCATGGTCTTCGATTTCAACCTTCATTTCCATATGATTGATATGAAAAAATGGGAAAGTGTGTTGGCATGTTTAAGAGAAAAGATGTACTCAATACATGAGTTATTTAATATCATTCTCATATCACTTCTGAATGACATGATGTAGTATGTATGCTATTCAATATCTTAATCATTTCATTTTGTTATTATACAACATCCTCATCACTAAACATTGTTACTTTCTTATTATTAGAATTCATAAACATTGTTACTTTGTTATTATTCAGATTCATAATGGTGTAAATTTTGTAATGTTTAGTTTAGTTTTTGAGATTAAATTAGTTTTCTCATTTTAAACTAGATCCATCTTAACTCCAAATCTAGCATGCACATAAAGGGATATAATTCTTCAAAGTGAAAATCTTTCCTCAATTTTTTCACTCTAAAAAGAGGTTTGCACCTCGAAAGATGGGATCCTTCTTGTCTCATGACAGATCCAAAGCTAAAATGATAATATTGTGAGTTTAAAATATTAAATCTGGAAGTGAAAGATCATTCCTCATCCTACACTACATTCATATTTCCCCATAAAACCTTTCATAACCTTAAATTTCAATTATCAGATCTACTCCATTCCTTCAAACCCTGCTCTTATTTATCACAAATCCCCCATTCCTTCCTTCAACCTAAACCTAAAGAGCCTATTCGAGATCTGAACATGTACTACCTGAATTGGTTGTGTACTCCTAACATGTATATTGGTTCGGTTTCTTCTTATTTCTGGTTTTTTTCTCTTTGAAAATTTTAAGACATACGTATTCCACAACAATAAAAAAAGAATCCTGTTTGGATAAGCTTAGTTTTATTTTATTTTAATAAGTCATAAATTTATATTAAAAAAGGCCATAAATATTTTTAAAATAACAAAATTAAAATAACAAAATATGGAGCTCTCGGTCCCGTGAAGCGGTTTACACGGACGGGTGGCCAAAATTTCAAATTAATATTTTCGTTGATCACTGTTAAAATTTTTAAGTATAATTTATTTTATATCATCATACAATATTTTAAGTGTTTTTAATTTTCAGTTTTATGTAAATATGTTAAGTTTTATGTAAATAAGTTAAATGGTTTTTTTTTAGTTTTTTTGTTTTTCAAATGAGTAACTTTAACATTATAAAGTACTTTAACAATTTACTTTATCATCGACTATCCTATATCTTATAGACATAAATAAATTAAATATTATTATAATCTATAAATTTAATTAAACATAATACAAATAATCTACTTATAATAACAATTAATGACTATTCCAATATTAATAAATGACCAAAAAATTATTTTTCATGTGTTATGTTGTTCAATAGTTAATAAAACTTGAGATATTCCTCGTGGGCATCCGAGAAGAACCAGAAAACCCATGAAAGTATGAGTCCTTTCCCTACATCCCTTTATGACATTTTTTTATTGGAATTCAAAACTATTGATTTAGCATTGTTGAAATGGTGATATTGATTTCTAAAGAATCATATTGTGGGTGCTCTCAACGTTTTGGACATCTTTGCATTGATATATGGTTTTTGCAATGTCCAATTTCATTAATTTGTATACTGTTTTGGGTTAGATTTAGCTCATTAGATTTTAGTAATTCTTTGTTCAAAAAGGTGTAATTAATTGGATAATTATTCAAATTCAATTAAAATTAAGTATTTAATTTCATCATAATTAATTTTAATAAATCCAAAGTAATAGTTCATTAGATTTTAACAATTCTTTGTCAAAAAAATATAATTAATTAGATAATTATCTAAATTCAATTAAAATTAAGTATCAAATTTCATCATAATTAATCCCAATAAATCGAAAGTAGTGTTAAGATGAGGGATCCCTTGTTAAATTACAATGTTGCACCCTTTTTTTAATGTGTATTTTTGTGATTTGAATTTTGGTCCAATGAAAAATTATTAAGGAGTCTAGAATTAGGTTTAAGTACTCCCATATTTATCCAAGTTCTATGTAAAAGTTCTAAAAGTGATAAGCTCTAATAACTCAATGCCTCTTTTAAAAAAAAAAAGTCAAAGTAATATCCTTAATTAAGTCCTATAGGCTTTATTTCAAGGGTCCTATCAAAGCAATCACCGTTAACATGACAATAATAGGAAACATACGTGAAATTAGAAAAATGGAAACAGAGGTGAAATTAGAAAAATGGACCAAGCCTGCATTCTTCCATGTTCACATAAATTAATAATTTGTCAATTTTTTTTTTTTTTTTTATAAATAAAAATTGTTATTAAATTAAGAAAAATTATACATATATATATTCAACCCTATGATTACAGTACAAATAAACATAAATTATAATAATATTTATTTCAAAAAATACATAAAAACCATACTTTCTATCATTTATTTAAATAAACTATACATATAAAAACATAACAAACTTTTATAATTATATAGATTATTATATTTTTTAAAAAACTTTTACACATAAAAGATAAATTACCAACATATATTTACCATATTCTTAATATCTTTAATAAAAAAATTCAAACTATATGAAATTTTGATCTTATATAACATAAAATTTAATTAAACCAAATAATTTTTTTTTAAAATAAATAGTGATATTTCCTCAAAAGAATATATCAGTTCAAGATCACAGCCCTGCCACCTGTTCCGTCAAACTAGTGGAAACCGAAACAGGTGGCATCCTATTGTTCTGGTAGCCAAAAGAAGAAGCCACCGCTTGCTCCTCCAAACAGTTGGAAACCAGAGCAATTGGCAGTAGAGTGTTGTGACAGAGCTATCTAGACATGCAGCAAAAGACTGAACATACAATCTGGATGAAGCGTAAGACGAAAAAACTAAGAAGTAATGCAAAAAAATCCCTGTGTTTGCATAGGGAGTGTTGAGCTTGTAAATTTTAAACATTAGAGGAACTGTTAGAACAATGGAACTTGCCATATGGACAGCCTCCATGAGGAGTGACACCATGAGGAGTGACACCATGAGGAGTGACGCCATGAGGAGTGCCATCGTGAGGAGTGGAGGTGTAAGGTTGTGCACAGGTTGGGCACCTCTGTTTGATTGACATGCTCAAGAAGGCGTTGAACAACATGTCAATTCTGCTACTGAGGAGAGTGAGCCTATGGAGTTGCTCCGTCATGTCCTTCCTCATCTCGAAGATTATCTCCAAGTGATCCGGTGCCATGAAGCGGGGTGAACTCAAATCGTGTCCTGTGTTTGATGTAGTCGATGGAGGCTCATTTGGGCGACCCACCCATGGTATTTCTTCTTGAACTATACAGGTAGCCCCTTCCAAGGTCGTCGTTGCATCAATTGCAGGAAGACTGGTGTTGGGTCGATCATGGAGGTATGAGACTGTGTAGAGGAGGGAGTCTAGTGGAATCGTAATTGTTTCCACTGGAATTTCCTCCTCCACATGTTCCATTGGAGGTGTGTTCGACTCCTTATTCCTTTGAATCAGAGCTTTCAAGGAAGTCTGCACTAGTTCATAGAGGCGTCTCTGCCTTTCTACATAACAATACCAGGAGGGACCCCCCTTGGGTTTCCCTCACTCACGAGGCATGAAAAAGAAGGAAAGCCATACAAGACTAAAGAGAAGAGCGCATAGAGCTGGAAAACTGAGCAGAGTTGAGAAAAAATGTGACAAAGGAATGGATTGAGACAATCCATATCCAACCTGGTAGAAGTGGAGGAGTGACCTCGCAACCTCCTCCCATACCTATCGTCAGCCCTCCGCCATGGTGCATTTAGAGTGCCATTAAACCTATGCGAGGGAGTTGTCCAACCTTCCCCAGAGTGTGTTTAAGGTTGTCCTCCATCAAAAAAAGAGAGAAGGGTGGTGGCATGCCTTATTAATAACTCGGGCCGCATGTGGATTGTGTGGAACCATATGGGCTACGTGGCACCCCATCTGGGGATCTAAACCAAATATTCGAACAAATCAAAATTTCAAATTTTGTTCGAAACAACATACAACATCAAACCTCCAAATTTTACTCAGAACACAAACAAATTCAAAGTTCCATATCCTTCCTACCTTCCTTCCCATGATACGTTTTAATTTAAACTTGGAGTGTGGCCAATGTATCTAAAATATCCCTCAAATTTGTATTAAAATATCTATTTAAAAGAGTCAGCTTTCCATTTTACTTTATAATGATATTAATATGTAAAAGACGAGTTCTAAGAAAATGAAATTTTAGGATAAATATAAGGGATATGTTTTCCTACCACCTAAGAAGTGCTGGCAGAAAAAGGTGTTAGTTCCCATGTTAGGAAGTAGAGGTGTGGAATGGGATTCCTAGACTATTTTATGCGAGAAGAATTTGTAAAAACTAATGAAACATAACAATTACAAACACATGAAATGAACAAACCATTAACAACATGATATCATGGAGAAAACCCTTTCAGGATAAAAACCCCACTCTAAAGCACACTCAATGTATTATTCAACAACTAAAAGGTTACAATACATAAACTTTGTGCTTTCAACAAGAGTGTTCAATTGTACATTAATTTTGGTGAAAAATCGACAACATAATAGTAAGCTAAAACTTACTCTCAATGATTTTTTCCACCCCTAGTTCTCAATAAATAGGCATAATAAAACCATAAACCATTTATGGTTTACCATTATTGCATACGAAAAAAAAGATGCAGTTTATTCTTTGCCACTACTCTCTGTCTATGCTCTACAAGTATTCTTGCTACAAAAACTTACTCTCAATGATTTTTTCCACCCCTAGTTCTCAATAAATAGGCATAATAAAACCATAAACCATTTATGGTTTACCATTATTGCATACGAAAAAAAAGATGCAGTTTATTCTTTGCCACTACTCTCTGTCTATGCTCTACAAGTATTCTTGCTACAAAACTACATTATTCCTAATATAGCTCTGCATTATTCCTTTTACAACTCTATATTATTCTTTCTACAACTCTACATTATTATTTGCCATTGATCTGCATATATTCTTGGTATAGCTTTGCATTTCTTTTTCTACAACTCTACAAGGTGTATGACACACATGTACCAACATTCTCCCACTTGTCATATACCTTGCAAGGGTGCACGGGAGAATGCATCGAACTACAAGATAATTGTTAGGGCCCATAAGGCCCATAAAATCATAGCACCACTTGAATTTACCTGTGCTCACATGTTTCATCAATGCATCTGCAACATTATGCAAGGTGTCAACTTTCTCTAGGATCACCTTTCCATGCTCTACCATGTCCCTAATGAAATGGTATTGGATATCTATATTCTTTGTCTTTGCATGAAAGGTTGGGTTAAATGGTATTGGATATCTATATTCTTTGTCTTTGCATGAAAGGTTGGGTTCTTAGCTAGGAAAATAGAACTGCTACTATCACATTGAACTATAATAACTCTCTAAATTATCCCTACTTTTCAATGGAGTTTGATAAGACAAATGGCCTCCTTATAGGTATGATTTTCTACCATATACTCTACCTTTGCAGTGGAAAAATAAACCAGAAATTGTCTCCTTCTCATCCAACTAACTAATCCACCAAACAATCACAACACGTAAATGCTCATAGATCTCCTTCTATATACAATCCCCTTCCCAATTAGAATCAACATAACCCTGTATATCCACTAAGTGTGGATCCATTGAAACATCATTATGATAGAAAATAGAATATTTGGAAGTACCTCACAAATATTTGAACACCTTCTTCATTGCAGCCCAATGTTCATGTCCAGGACTAGCCATCAATCAACTCAAGAATCCCATTGTTTGGACAATTTCTGGTCTATACATACCATAGCATACATCAAATTACCAATTGCACTAGCGTAAGGAATATACGCTATATCCTCCATCTTTGTCGGTGTTGTAGGATACTGCTAAATTGAAAACTTAGTTCCCATAGAAATTGGAACACTTAATGGTTTGTAATCTACCATCCAAAAATGTTGTAGTACATAGTTTACATACTTGATTTGGCTCAACCAAAGCCTTTTATTTTCTCTATCTCTCCTGATATCCATTCCTAAGATATGTTCAGCAGCCCCCAAGTCCTTCATATCAAATTGTGCTAAAAGTTGATACTTCAAATCATAATCAGATCCTTACTATTACCAAAAAATAACATGTCATCTACATATAGAGTGATAACAAGGAATTCACCACCATCATTTTTGTAATACACATAGTGATCTGATTTGGATCTCATAAACCTTAATCCCAACACAAAGGAATCAAACTTTTGGTACCACATTCTAGGAGACTATTTGAGACCATAAACATATTTTTCTAACTTGAAAACCAATGACTCTTTACCTTTTAAAACATAGTGCTATGGCTATATCATATAGATCTCCTCCTTCAAGTCACCATGTGGAAATGTTGTTTTTGAATCCATATGTTCTATCTCCAAATAAAAGGCCACTGCAACACATAATAGGAACTTAATAGATGTTAACTTAGCAACTGGGGAAAACATCTCACCAAAATATTTTCTAGCCACATGATCCCAAATATTTTACCCTTTCACACCAACACCATTGCTTATGAAGATACATTTCACTTCCTTTTTATCCAACTTCGACCATTTATTCTTAGGCACATGAGCATATGCCTCACAACCAAAAACATGAAGATGTTGAAGTGAGGGCTTCTTTCCCGTACATACTTCCATAAGGTTCTTGTCTACAAGAATTGATGTGGGAGGCCTATTAATCAAATAACATCTAGTAGCAACTTCTTCTACCCATAATTTCTTCTCTAAGACAACTCCACGTAAATCATATTCCTATTTCTCTCCATCAATATTATATTCATCTATCTTGCAACTCCATTCTACTAAGAGGTATATAGAGTAGTCGTATGTCTTTCAATTCCGTTCTCCTTACAAAACTTATCAAACTTCGTAGAACAAAACTCACCCCCATTATTAGTTCTCAACACCTTAATATTCCTACTGGTTTGATTTTACAAGAGAGCTTTAAGCTCTTTAAACTAACTAAAAACCTCATATTTAGTTCTAAGAAAATATACCCATGTCCTTCTAGAATAATCATCAATGAATGAAATATACCCATGTCCTTCTAGAATAATCATCAATGAATGAAACATAATATAAAGCCTTATAAATCAAAACAATTTTCACTAGACCAAATACATCACCATGAATTAAGTCCAACAACCCAAAAATTTTATGAGAGATAAAATAAAACATAACAATGTTATGTTTTCCATATATGCAATTCTCATAGAAATCAAATTCAAGAGTATAATTATTCAATCCATCAACAAGATTTTTTTTTTCAGGGCCTGTAGGCCCTTCTTAGCTATATGGCCCAATTTTTGGTGCCATAGCATTTTTTCTCTACAAGCAACTTGCTTTCTTAAGAAAGAGCTTGTTCAATAGGTTTTGACTATGAAGATGTAGATCCTATAGATATCTCCACTACAAAAACCTAAGAAATAATAAACTCCATAATGCATGCATAAATCTATAACAAGGTGCCCAGAGGAACACATTTAGTGAGTACCATAACTCCTGAGACCATCTTGCACCCCTTTGTGAGAAAAAACAACCTGCACACCTGCATCATTAAGTTCCAACATTTTTAGTGAATAACATAATAATGTTTTATAAGTATAATATATAATCGATATTATAAGTATGGGACTCATTATTTCAATGTTTTTTCTTCTTAATCCAATCAAAATCCAAGCAGAATTTTCAGTTCAATGTAAAACTACTATTTTAACAATTGCAAATTGTAATCTTGAACTAAATCTAGATCTCTAAATCTACTCATATGTTAAAAATTGTAATTTCAACATTACACAAAATGGCATTTCAACAATTCTTCATCCACAAAATTCGAGTAGATACAAAATAATTAGAATGTAGTGTATCAAATATTGATAGTATATATATATATATATATATATATATATATATATATATATA
>CBVK0101329465.1:0-20521 GCA_900067695.1 Picea abies
ATATATATATAGAGAGAGAGAGAGAGAGAGAGAGAGAGAGAGAGAGGTTTAATTAATTAAATAAGGGAGGATGCATAAAATTAATTAAATAATTTGTGGTGGTTTAAAATTGAAACTAATTAGTGGAGGTTTAAAGTTAAAAAGGTAGAGAGATGAAACAAGATAACAAAAAAAATAGTGGGTAAGATAAATGAGAGAGGTGCTAACCCTATTAGATTTGCCAACCTAGGCAATGAATGATGGGATTCCATGATTGGGTCACTTTGTACCCATCGTCCCAATTATATTTATTGGTATGTTTTATAATTTCTATAGCTTCTTGAATGATGTGAGATGAGTGATAGGGGGTTGAGGCCAAAATTTTGGTTTGGTTAAAATAGATTAGGTGTTTAGATTTGAAAGAGTGTTCGACAATAGCTGACTTGGTGATGTGATTGTGGGTGGTGTCAACTATGTGTTTTTTGAGACGAGATTTAAATGATCTACCAGTTTGGATGATGTATGATTTTCCGTAGGAGCAAGGAATTTGGCAAACTCCTGGGCCTAGCATCAAGCCAGTTTTGTCTTTAGAAGATATGAATGAATGTTTAAGTGTTTTAAAGGGTCAAATCTATAGGATACCATAGGTAGCTATGGCTATTTCTATTTCATCGATCTTGGCAAAAAAGTGCCACAAAGTACAATCTCTCATACCACAAAGTTTTCCTTCTTCACAATCCAGTCAGAAGGTGAACACAAGGTCAGTGTGATCACCACAACCTTGACCCAAGACCTTTCTATACAACAGAAGCAGGTCGACAAGATTGTAGGGGAGAACAAAGATATTTTTTCACCTATGGGGTTGCCTCTGCACTATCATGTTAAGCATTCCATTGACTTGGTTCCCGGTGCTCGCTTACCTAATAGTCCAATCTATAGATGCTCCCTTCCAGAGAACGAAAGTATTCCATATGTTCAACATAGCTATAATAGAGCCCTTCATATCTCTATTGGCCATGACCATTTTTAGGTGTGTTTGGGGTTCCATCCATTATCCCCCATTGATATAACTCTTTATGTTGTATCTTCACCGGTAGAGTCCTCCCACACTCAGACCAAGGTAGATCGTGCAACCATATTTGTTGAATGAATCCAACACCTCCAACTACATGTTCATGACATCCTTCAATAGGATAATTCCAAGTACAAGTATGGAAACTACTTCATCAAGGAAAGCAAATCATCAAGGTTCAGATTCAACAAAAAAATCCTCAACTCCCAAGGGAACTTGAGGCAATGGGGACCATTGCTTCATAAGGGGGTAGGACTGATCCATGTGGATCTCGGTGGTCATCCACCTTTTCCATTGAATCACCATTTTTGAGCCTTTGGTTTTGATGAACCATGATATTCACCATTTTGATGAGGAATGTAATGTAATTCCATCTCCATTTGTTAACTACAACCATTATGTAATGATTTCCTAGTGGTCTTATGTACATGCCTACAACGTTAATGCATCAAATCCCATCAGAACTCCACAGTTAAGTGTGATTGGGATAGAGTAGTACTGTGATGGGTGACCTCCTAGGAAGTACTAATGTTTTACATTCCTATGACATTTTGTAATCTTAGAGCAATTTATCCTGCATGCATCATGGGAATTATTATCCTCTCACTCTCTCATATATAATCAAGGTGAAGGAAGTCTATATAATAGAGGTGAAGGAAGTCCTTTGAGCATGCAATAGAGTTTGATGTAATACTTGTTGTGATTGAGTGTAGTCAACATCTCTTTCTCTTCAGAGATAAGCTACCACCAATCTAGCCAGTTTATGTTCTACAATATCCTATTATTTTATTCATTAATAGAAGTTGGGTTTCACTGTATTTATGTGTTCTCTGCTATATTTTTGTTTCTATTTCATATCGTTCTCAATATAATTCAGATCAAATAAGCACTTGTGCTTGTATGGGTGTGAAGCACTAAGTGAATGTGAAAAATGAATTTTTAGTTAGGTCTTTTAAAAAAAAACCTAACACAATGTACCAATTAATATCCCGACACACTGGTGCTTTGATGCACATATGGTGCATTCATAATATTCTTTTGTTATTTAAAATAAATGATGTTTTATAACAAAATATTTTAACTTGGAGTAGTGTGGTGGATGACAGATATACATATTGGTGTGTTTGTAGGTATATTGATCCAGGAGGATCTAGAACACTCAAAGAGGTCTAGGAGGATCCATAAATGCTTAAAATTTGATCATCTCAAATGCTCTTGAGAATAACATCATTACGTAGAGATAGACGATAGATTTCTAGTGACGTAAAAATCCCCTTAAACAGAGTTCATATGCAAATGTTATGGCAAGTCAAAGTTTTGGTCAAACAAAGTCAAAAGGTCAAAAGGGGGTGACACGTGGCATGACCGTACATCATCGTACAACTGATTTGGAGAGGTGACAGGGAAACCGTACAAGTACAGGTGGACCAATAATATCTCAACATGTGGCAAGTTCATACAGGCTTAGGTGGACCAATGAAGGACTTCCACGTGGCAGTTTCCCACTGGTCTAATATGGCTAAGGTCGAATAAAATTTGTTAGAGCCCAAAGGTTTGAACCCGGATCTCTCGGCCAACAACCAAACGACCTACCATTACACCCTCGCCATGTGGCTTAACCACTTACATGTTCATTTGTATTTAAGTTATATTGGAGGTTGAATTGGTGGGACAATAGGACAAAGGGCATAGCCCTTGATCATATTGTGATACATTGTTATGTATTAAGTGCTAAGCCCGAAATCCACGACATATACAAACTATATGTTATAACCATATAAAAAAATGCCATAACATATGGCGTGGTCGATGGGGTTCAAACTCACAACCCACCATACAACACTCCAACACCCTAACCATTGTTTCATTGGTGCCACACTAGATGGAGATTCCCATGGGCCAGTTTTAAGTTGATGTCTCAGGTTACCCAAGGTGTGGACCAAGGTCGGGTTCGTGGCCTATTTAAGACTGGGCACAAATCCCAAGATCAAGCACATAGTACAAGGAAGGTATGAACAATGCATTGGTTTGCATGCCAAGGAGGACAAGAGTCATGAGTTTGTCTTGATTTGCATGCCATGGAGCACCGTGTCCAAACATAGACTTTTTTATACTCATTTTTCTCAGTTTCTTGAGAGGAGTATGATGGTGATGTTTGTTTTGTGCTAAGATGTTGTCTATGAAAGTCTTAGTCCAGATTGCCATTTATGAGTGCCACAATGCATCGTTTGGTGTGAAAATGGAGTATAATTGAGCTCGTTCAGAATATGGTCGAGTTTATACTCATTTTTTCTTAGACTTTCGAGAGGAATTCAATGGTAAAATCTATTTTTGGGTTTAAGTAGCATAATTGAAGAGTGACTTCAAATTTGTCTTTGTAAGTCCATTTTCATTGTAATTTTGACATTTGAGATTAATGAAGAACAATCTAACTATTGAGAAGGGACTTGGAGAGGTATCCTAAGAGAGGGGAACTCCGTCATCAAATGTTATCTTATATAGTTCTTTTATTTTCTACTGTGTCATCTCACATGATTCTGTGAATTATCATGTTTTCATGAAGTTTTGGATAAGTAAAAGATTCACGTGTGTTATGCAAATATTTCAAATGTGATCAAGAATTATTCTGAATCAGGTTAGATGTTAATATGTGTATTTAAAGAATAATTTGACATCTGAGGATTTTCGGATTAGGTTGGTATCAGAGCTAGGTTTTTGATAAGTATTTGCTAGTTGATGTGACGAGGTCTAAGACTCAAGTTGGTAAATATATTTGAAAGCTCCCAACACAGATCTCTTATTGCAGAGAAAAACATGAGTAAATCTCTCATGAAGTTAAGGATCCATAAGGACATTAACCGACAAATTCAGAAGGAGAATTCCGAATTAAGGATGCAACTACAATCTACCGAGGAAGAGAAGCAGAAGCTTCAAGATCGATTGATATGTCACGAAGTATTCCATAAAGGTATTTTTCATGAATTGGAAAGAAATTTGCAGGCCAAGGACAAGATATTGGCACCATTCCATGAAGCTAGGCAAGTATGGGATGAAAATTCTCCAATGCAAGAGAGATTATCTCCTACAAAAGGTACAACTGAGGAAGATAATTCATCACATTCTTCTTCTCCCCGTCAAGATGGAGAATGCTCAAGGACGACTGAAGTAGGGAGAAATTCAAATGAAGAGGTCCTTCATAAGACGTTAGTCTTACCTTCCATCCAAGGGAAAGGTAGCCGATGTAAGACATCTCTGGGAAGAGATTTGCATTCTAAAGAGGGAATGAAGACATTTTCCATTAGTAAGAATGGTATGGATTTATGGTCTATGTAACCATGTGCTTCTTGTGGAACTAGCGACCATAATATGGATAAATGTTGAAGAAGACAATCCTTATAGGAAAAACCATCTAAGAAAAAGGATAAAAGTAAAGGTAATTTTCCAAGACAAAAGAAAAGGGGGAATGTCAAGAAAGGATTGTGGTTCCAAGATGGGAACAATAAATTATGTTCTTATTGTGGTAAGAGTGGATACCAAATAGATAAGTGTTGGACACTTTATCCACACTTATGTCCGAAGAAGAACAAGTGATATGTAAAGGAACTTACCAAAAGACAGGTAACATCCCCAAGTGAATTTAATAGTTTTGCTGAAAAAATCAAGAATGAATATTTCATAATGGCTAGTCTTAATAGTGTAATGTATGAAGACATCGAGGTATGGTTCATGGGCAATGTCCCATCTCTTCACATGACAGGAATGAGATCAATATTCCTTACTTTCTCAGATATTGACATAGATTTCTATGTAAGATCTGGAACTAACACCAGACAAGTAGTAAGAGGGTTTGGATATGTAAGATTCCAACTCGAGTCAGGAGGATTTATGGGAATAAACATTATGTTGTATGTTCTAGATTTGAAAGTAAACCTACTCTCAATTGCATCTTTCGAAGATGAAGGATATGCAATTGTGTTCCAGGATGGACATGTACTTGTGTATTCAAGGGAAGCTACTCAATACACAAAAATAATGCTTGGTGTTTGAAAGGAGAGGTTATATAGGTTACTAGGAAGACCTGTAATTGGATTCAATGGTTTCTTGGATTCAACATCAAATTCAACGCCAAATTCAACATCAACGTTGAAGGCATTTTTAGAGATAGGTAGTTGTGAGACTCCTTCCAGTACAAAGGGAAGAATGAGTCCGTGAAGAGGTCATCTATTAGAAAGTATTCATTTTCAAAAATTATTGTAAAATATGTATATTTGTAAAATAGAATAAATAGTATGCATATGTAAATGCATTTTATAAGTCTATTTATATTGTTGTAATAGAGGACTTGTTAGCCACTCTTTATGAATTTTCAAGAGTGAGAGGAATCTTGTAGGGATTTCTATATAGCCACCTTTATGAATTTTCAAAAGAGAGAAGAATCTTGTAAGGATTTCTAAGCCTTTTGACAACAATGAAGACAATAGTAATTTTCTTATTATTAGCTAAAGGACTACATATGGATCAAATTTTCTAAGTTAACATTCTTATTATGAAGAATGGAAGGCGAAGGAACAGAAGAATGCAGGCAATTGGAACATGTAGATCAAGAGTGGGAAGAACATCGAAGTTATGAATCTTTCTAGAGATGGTAAATAAATAATCTTCTTTGTAAAGATAAAAGGTAATTACTTGTAAATATGTATACTATAAACATCTTCAAAATGTTATGCCATGTTCATGTAGATGTATACTTTGAGCAGAAGCAAGTCAATCAGTACAATGTTTATGGAAGACATGTTTAGAGTTTCTTTCGGGGCATGAGAGAGGAAATGAACATGGAATTCATTCAGAGACTCCTACAGATACATCAACAATACAAGACCAAAGAGTCCAATATGGGAAAGGCATAGATCAACATTCGACTCAATTTTCATGATTTCTGAGATAGACTATCTTCAACAGAGAAAGAGATGGGAGTGGACGTTGAATACATGATTCAGATTTAGATATTTTGGATCAAAGAATTAGTGAGCATACTTTTGTTATGAAGGAATCAATGAGCCAGAACCAAAGCTAGATCTAAGCTAGTGCCAGTAGCCATGAGCCAGAGTCAGATCTATGTTCCAGAGATGAAGACAAAAGTACACTGATCTAGAAAGAAAATATGTATCCAAGATCCAAGATCCTAGATGGAAGATCCAAAATGAACAATTCAAAGATAAGAAATAGTCCCAGAATATTTAGCAAGTTGGAAGAGTGAAGAAGCTTCATAATCACTAAGTTACTGAATAAGAGCATTTCAGTAAGGTGTAAGAGTGAGTAATATTTATCATCACTAAGTTGTTGAAATATTTATACTTTTGGAGGACCAAAACTTCTTTAGTGGGAAGGTGTGATCCAGGAGGATCCAGAGCATTCAAAGAGGTCCAGGAGGATCCAAAAATGCTCAAAATTTGATCATCTCAAATGCTCTCTAAAATAACTTCATTGCATAGATCTCATTGATATCTTTCCAATGACACAAAAATCACCTCAAACAAAGTTCGTATGCAAATGTTATGGCCAGTCAAAGTTTTGGTCAAACCAAGTCAAAAGGTCAAAAGGGGGTGACACGTGGCACCACTAGAAGGGTGACACATGGCATGATCATACATTACCATACAACTGAGTTGGAAAGGTGACAGGGCAACCATACAAGTACAGGGGGACCAATCAAATCTTGACATGTGGCAAGCTCGTATAGGCTCAAATGGACCAATGAGAGACTGCCATGTGGTAGTCTCCCATTGGCCTAATATGGCTAAGGTCGAATAAATTTTTTTAGAGCCTAGAGGTTCAAACCCGGATCTCTCGGCCAACAACCAAACAACCTACCGTTACACCCTCGCCATGTGGCTTAACCACTTATATCTCCGTTTTTATTTAAGTTTGATTGGAGGTTGAATTGGTAGGACAATAGGACCAAGGGCATAACCCTCAATCCTATTGCCATATGTTGTTATGTATTAAGAGCTAAGCTCGAAATCCGCAGTGGATACAAACTATATGTTATAACCATATAGACAAATTCCATAACATATGGCGTGATCGACGAGGTTCGACCCCACAACCCACCATACAACACTCCCACACCCTAACCATTGTTCCATTTGCGCCACACTTGACGGAGATTCCCATGGGCTGGTTTTAAGTTGATGCCATTGATTACCCAAGGTGTGGACCATGGTTGGGTCTGTGGCCTATTTAAGATCGAGAATAGATCCCGAGGAAGACATAGATCCCAAGACTGGGCATAAAGTATGAGAAAGGTACAAACAATGCTTTGGTTTGCGTGCCACAGAGGACACGAGTCATGAGTTTATCTTGATTTATGTGCCATGGAGCACCATGTCTAAACATAGCCTTGTTTATAGTCATTTTTCTTAGTTTCTTGAGAGGAGGACGATGGTGATGTTATTTTTGTGCTAAGATGTTGTCTATGAAAGTCTTAGTCCAGATTGCCATTTATGAGCTCCATAGTGCATCGTTTGACGTGAAAAGGGGGTAAAATTGAGCCAGTTCATAATATGGTCGAGTTTATACTCATTTGTTCTCATAATTTCGAGAGAAATTCAATGGTAAACTCTATTTATGGGATTGAGAAGCAGAATTGAAGAGTGACTTCAAATTTGTCTTTGTAAGTCCATTTTCATTGTAATTTTGACATTTGAGAATAATGAAGAACAATCTCATTGTTGAAAGGGAACTTGGAGAGGTAGCCTAGGAGAGGTGAACTCCGTCATCAAATGTTATCTTATGTGGTTCTTTTATTTTCTGCTATGTCATCTCACCTTATTCTCTAAATTATCATGTTTTCATGAAGTTTTGGATAAGTAAAAGATTCACATGTGTTATAAAAATCTTTCAAATACGATCAAGAATTATTCTGAATCGGGTTATATGTTAAGATGTGTATTTAAAGAATAATTTGGCATCTAAAGATTTTCAGATCATATATGGCACACTGATAATATTTTTTGTTAAATGTTTTTTTTTAATCGATATTTTATAAAAAGGGTAGGCACATCACTACAACCAGATGGATGAAGAACATCAATAAAACAACACCCGCTTATAACTTTAATCACCTTCTTCTACTAGAAACCTCCGCTATAAATGGAGAAGGAATACTTTTTTTGAGGAGGTTTCACAAAAACCTTCACTAGATGGTGTTTTCCTTATAGTGGAATGTGAGACTTTGAATTGGATACTATCAACTCAAGTCCCAAATGTTTTCTATTGAAATCTAGGAGAAGAATGGTTAAGAAAATTGGGTCTAATTATCATTGATTTCGATTTATACATGAGCCTCACTAAGGAGGGCCATAAACATACCCTCAAGGGGCTCTAGTCTCACTCCCCATAAATTATCACCTCTCACTTTATGAGTGCTCCCATTCCAAGTGTTATTCTTCCACATTATCACATCACACCTATGTTCTCTCCTCTTCATATTTCCCTCATCATGGTCGACATGATTATTAGGCATTATAGTCCACACTCTATGACCAACATCACTCGCTACCTTATAGTAACTCTAGACCCTTGGTACCTCTTCTTCATTCATCATACCTTTCAACATAACACACATGTTTTCCACATGTTTTGATCATACCATCTATGTCATACCTTTTGCAATTACCATGATCACATTATACTGGTCACCATGTGCTCAAAGACATTTGTCATCAGAAAGACAACTACACCGCTCACATAACTTTCCTACTTAACAAGCCAACATGATGTCACCTTAATACCATGTTATATGAATCTACTAGAAATTGGACAACATTATTGAGAAATGCAATACCTCTCACACTCACTAGTTCTACTATTAACAACAAAATTAGAGTAGATGATGGAACGACCCCATACAAATCTCCCACCTAGTGTTTGAAGACTTAATTTATGCACTTGGAAAGGTCAAACTCTGCACCACCCATGCTAAATTAAATCGACCATGCTTAGTCAATGTTAGTATCGATTGTTAGCGACTCTTACATGCATGCATGGGGACTTTAACAATGAATGCATTGGATTTAGAAAATATTTATGTATGCACATGAGGATATGAAACATTTATAAAAGGAAGTTGTTCGAGTGGCTATAATGTTGCACTCAACCTCCCAAGTACTTCGAGACCTGCTCTCAATTTTCCTCTTCGAAATTTCTTCATTTATGTAATTTCTTTACTTTTTTTTCTCTTTATTTTTTCTCATCGCAAGTTTTCTGGATAAAAATTGTGTAGATGTCAGTGTCTGAATTTTCCTCGGCCTTTCCCCATCTTTTCCTTCCCTCCTAATTAATCTTGCATTTCTTTCTAGTAATCATTATTTCTCTTTCTAACCAATTTTTTTTTATATACTTTTTATTATCTTCTTATCATTCTAAAATATTTTATTAATCTATCTTAATAAATTATAATTTATTATATTATTCTATTTTTTTTCTCTTCCTTTCATTTTTATAAAATTATAATGTATTACATTATTCTCTTTATATCTCATCATCCTTTAGATTCTCATCACATTATAGTATTCTATAAATTTATCTCATTAATCTAATTTAATAAATTATAACTCATTCTAATTCAATTTCTTATTTATTATATTTTTACCGTTGCCCAAGTGCTTCTTCTGTGATTCTTATTCTTACCTCTCTTTAACTTTAGGCTTTCATTATTTTGATCCCAATTAAACCTTTGAATTAATGCATTAATTTAATAATCTTTTATTACTCTATGAATGTATTTACAATTAAACTTTTGAATTAATGCATTAATTTAATAATCTTGTATTACTCTATGAATGTATTTAATATTCTATCAAAAGAAGTTTTCTTTAATATTTTATTATAATGGTTACTTTTAATACTTTATTATTTTAACACCTAATCCCAAAGGCTATTTAAAATAAAAATTAATCATTTAAAATTTTTTAATTATTGTTATCTCTTTCTTCTCCTTAACAACCAATTATTAATTTTTCTCTATAAATTTGAACCTCAACACTCTTCTTCAATGTATTAGATTCATTTGTCCCTGATAATGGGTGGAGTGTCCACTCTAAAAGTTGGACATTTCAAAAATTTTTACACAGTTTTTATCTAGAAAACTTGCTAATATTATGACCAACTTTGGAAACCTGCATACTCAGATGCATAAATGCTCCCACTCCCATCTATTATAACACTTCTAGAAAGGAATTCCACTGTATATTGATGACAATTTCAACATCAAGACTACTCATCAAAATGAATATATCTAACAATGGATCATAATGATGTTGGATAATTTAGCCAAGTTTCCCAACCTCTCTCACTATCTCAAAATATACAAGATCTCAAGATATACTATAATGGTTAGGTCTCATTCATTATCTATAGTTTACAGTGTTTTAAATTGATGAAACTTTCCATAGAATCATCATTCACAATTTTCAACATAATACCTAGAACCTCTTAGATATTTACATCTTCCTCACTCTTAGTCGCATAGCATGAGTCCTCAATCTCTCAATGCTCTTTTAATTTCAATGGAAATCACTCAATTTACATTAGAAAATGGTCCCATTTTTGGGAGTAGTTAATAAACGAATAAACATTGTGATGCAAAATTATCTTCCCTCTTGATATATCAGAGATGTTATACATTGGGTTTAGGAAGGGATTTAATCATCTATCACAAGAAAACATTAAAATTTCTTATTTTACTCACACTGATGGTATTACACAAAATTACAGTTCTACAGGCCCTGGATTATATAACTATGACCACAATGTTTGGTAATCAAAATTCCATTCGAACATAAAATTACAATTACACAAAATTACAGTTCTACAGGCCCTGGATTATATAACTATGACCACAATGTTTGGTAGTCAAAATTCCATTCGAACATAAAATTACAATTCTCTCTTGAAACCTCAGATTTTGGTAAAATGATACCTACAACCACTCCTTATGCACAATCATAATCTCATTTTAGGTATCTTTAAATATGACACAATATTTACCTAGTTCGAAAACATAGCTTG
The DNA here is from genome assembly GCA_900067695.1 of Picea abies. NCBI lineage: Eukaryota > Viridiplantae > Streptophyta > Pinopsida > Pinales > Pinaceae > Picea > Picea abies. The sequence goes on from CBVK0101329465.1 coordinate 11,123, forward strand.
CAATCACTGGATTGGAACAAGAATCCCACCTATATATATAAAAAAGAACACTATCTCAGAGTCCAATCTCAATCACAATTTCATACAGGGTAGGAAGGATCCTGGATGCTGAGATTCAACCTTTTTTTTTTAAATAGATAAACCTGCTGGTAGATTTCAATCTCTAATTCTAATGTATAAAACTGCTATGTAGCATTCATACCTCCAATTTTGAGTGGATAAATTCTCTGGGAATTATAACCAGGTGGGTATTAATTCGATCTCCAATTTCCAATGGATAGACCCGTTGGACAGTGTTTCGGCCTTAATCCCTCTTACAGAGCTTGCTGGCATAAACTTCGGCCTCAATTCTCTTGATAATAATTCACTAGGCGCTGAATTCTGTTCTCAATAACTCGCTGGTAGGGGTTCGACCCTCAATTCCAAGTGTATAGGGTTCGACCCTCAATGGCAGTCTGTCTAGCTGTTACAAATAAACTGTTCACTGTTTTTCTTACAAAATTTAATATAACAACACTATTATATGGCTGCCATCCTTCCCTCAGAAATACTTTTACCAGATATGCTGAAAAAAGAAACCAGTTTCCATTACATATTTTCTAATAGCTTTCATCCTTCCCTCAGAAATATTATTACCAAATCAAAACTATGCTGAAAAAAGTTGGCAGTTGCCCTTACATATTTTCAGATTTCAATATTCTAATCTTTAGAAATTATCTGTATGTCCATCATGTTCTTCAACATAAAATATACTGTTATCTTCTAAAATAAGAGATTTTTTCAAGAGTTCATCTGCTTCCTTATTATAAATCTTGTATATATGTTGTGCCTTTATCTACTCAAATCTCTTAATCAACGTTCGAATTCTTGTCATCCAAAGCTGAAGAGAGATCACCTGGAAGTTACAATCATTAGTAAACCAGTCTATAATAATCTTTGAATCTCCAACTAGTTGTATTCTATTTATCTTTTTATAGCAAGCAAAATAAAGTATGCACCACAAGGGAAGAAGTTCCCCTTTTGTGTTTGTACCATTTCCACAGTTCATCTTCAATCTGAAAATACCTAGAAAAGGACATTTAATAACTGCACCAACCCCACAGATTGCTCCTTGTTCTTGTGAGGCTCCATCAAAGAAGCCAACTGTCAAGTCCTAGTCTAGTACAGGTGGCCTATCTATTCTGCTCCCCTTATCTGCCTTGTAGATATAAGAATTTCCCATAACCTGGATTATACTCTTACATACTCGAACCTGTTGGACAATCTATTTTCAAAAATTCCCTGATTCCTTTGTTTTCAAATTTCCCAGCATATAACACTTGGTAATTCTTTGGAATTTTCCTTTTTTTTATCCAGTTAAGGTAACATTCATTTCCCTGTCTTCCTTCCCAAATGTATGTAAACTTTAATTGCTTTAAAATATCGAGCCAGGTTTCTTTTGTAAAAACACAATCCACAAACAGATGTTTTGCATTTTCCCCTTCAACCCCACAGAGAGCACACATACTAGGTCCTATAAATCCTCTTTTTACCAGATTATCCCAAGTTAGTATTTTCTGTTCAAGCAATAACCAAACAAAGAGTTTGATTTTTAACGAGATCTGCCATTGCCAAAGATTATTATACCAGAAATTTGTGTCTACCCCCCCTTCCAACCAAATTTGTACTTCATATGCTTGTTTTGTAGTTCCCTGTCCCCTCTTTGTATTCCATGACCACATCAATGTATATTTTTCATTCTTTAAATCGATACCCGAGCTTATTAATCCCTTCACAAAGTCATTCCACTCCACTAACTGTTCACCTACCAACCCTAAAGACTCAGCGTTTTTCCAAGTTGTTTGTCTCAATCCCTCCTGTTGTCTTTCCCTTGCTTGTGGTAGAAACTCAATGCCCTATTCCTTCAAAGTCTGTATTAAACTCTTTGTCAATCTGTAATACTTGTGTGCTCCCACAATTGGATATGATCCAATTCTAATTTCTTTCCCTTGACCGGGTTCCAAGCCAACCAATTTGCCACTATATTATATGACGAAGTGATAACTCTCCAAGTATTAAAGATTCCATACCAGTTTTTGGCTCAATATAACTTTGTATAGCCAACCGACCCCTCTAATGCCCTCATGCTTACAACATAAAGAAAATACAAATATCTCCACCTCATTTAATTGCTTCCCAAATTCCTATAACTGTTTATAATAATAGAAAATTCAATCCTCTCTAATGACTCACAAATTAAACTCCATCCAATTCTACCACCAAATGCAGATTCAATTAGAAGACTCATCACTTCACTGACACCCATCATCAATCTAGATTCTTCTAGAACTATTTGCAAAACTCTTCAATATTTTAAAATGAAAACCCACTCCTTGGAAAAATATCAAAACCCTAAGACTTATCAACAATTAAGGAGAGAATATGCTCATGTATCACATTACTACATGAATCAATGTCTCACGTATTAAACCAATGGTGAATGATTCTTAATAGTGGTTTTAAGAATGTGAAAAAAATATCCATAATCCTTGGATCAAAATCCTCATGATGTGCTCATATCGTTAGTTTTTTAACAACCATTTTTCTTAATTATTAAAATATTTTAAATATAATATTTTTTTATAAAATATCAACTTATTTTAAAATATGGAAAATTGTAAATATAATATTTCATTATGAAAAATAAACCCACTTTAAAATATGAAAAATTATATATATATATATATACTCGCCAATGAATTAATTTTAATTTTGAGTCGAGGAATTCCAAAATATTTCGTTATAAAATATAAACCTATATATATGCCCGCCAATGAATTAATTCTGAGATGAGGAGCTCCAAAATATTTCGTTATAAAATATAAACCACTTTAAAATTTCGTTATAAACTTTTCATAATCATTAACAATACATATATCATATATCAATGTACAATGGAGGATTGTCTTTGAAGTAATCTTTTTCGTTATGAACTTTTCATAATCATTAACAATACATATATCAATGTACAATGGAGGATTGTCTTTGAAGTAATCTTGTATCTTTGACAAAATATTTTTGATAAAAAATATTTATATAAATTAACCATTGTATTATGTCAAACACAACGATCCCATTTTTTTGCCACCTTCGGATATCCTTGTCATATTCTTGGATGTTGACTTAGATATTAAATAAATTTTAAGGAGTTTATATATAAGATTTGAATATTTCCATTGAATTTAATTAGATTGGTTGAGAGGAATGGTTATTATTTTCCTTACTTAAGTTCAATTCCTACAAAGTAACATGTTTAAGTTCTTAAATGAGTAACTTGAGTGGTTGAGAGGAATGATTATTTTTCTCCCCACCCAAGTTCAATTCCTTGTAAGTGACATGAACCACGTGAATATATATATATATATATATATATATATATATATATATATATATATATATATATATATATATATATATATATATATATATATTCAAAATAATTAAATAAAGAAAATATCAATATGAAAATGAACCTAATTTATATTCAAAATAATTAAACAAAGAAATGGTTGAGTAATGTTTTGAATACATAAGTGGAATTGTGATTGTGGAGGGGCCAACAAAGAGGGCCTTTTTGAGTTATTTGATTGGGTTGGGTTAAATACTTTGACACATTATTAACAAACACCTTTCTTTGATTTAGTTGATAGAATTAATTAAACATTTCAATGCACTACGAACAAATTATTCATTTTGACATGTTTGATCCAATCTGGCTAATAATTATGATACATTGTTAATAGATGAATTATGTGGATGAAGTAGAAGTCTTGCAATGTGGGTCAAGGGGAATTTTTGATTAGGCATGGCTAATAATTGTGATACATTGTTAATAGATGATTTATGTGGATGAGGTAGAGGACTTGCAACATGGGTCAAGGGGTCAAATTCTTGCAAGGGAAATCAAAGGTGAATGCTTAAGGAAACAAAGGAAATGGATTAGATGGGCCAACATGTCGGGCCATTTTAACCCATTTTCACTTATTTGATTGGGTTGATTTGATTGCTCTCACACATTGTTAATAGACAACTTGTGACACATTCTATTCAATTGGGTTACTGCATTGAGAATTCATTGATAGATGACCCACTTTGTCATATTTGATCACACTTGTCTTGCTACTTTGACACATCACTAACAAAAGATCCATTGAATTGAGGGAGAAGGCTCACAATAGGGGTCGAGAAGTAAAATCATCACAAGGAAAATCAAAGGTCATTGGTTAAGGGGGCAAGGAAAATGATCAAGTGGGATAACATGCATGACCATTTCAACACACTTGAAAATCAACTTTTTTATGTAGGATTAATCCAGTAGTTTGAAATAACATTGACAAATGACTTTCTTTGACCCATTTGATTATGATGTTTTCATTGCTTTGACATGTTGCTAACATATGACCCCATTGAATTTTTCAAACCAAGTTGAGCCAACTATGATTACATTTTTTTAATAGAGGACCCACTTTATAGACAAAATCCTTAAGCACCCAATGATAAATCCCCCATGGAAGATTGTTAAGTGATGGGATCCTTGCCTAGAACTCTAAAAATGTTTCTTAAAACATTGAGTGTTAGGTTCCCTACTTAGAAGTGACAGGTTCCTCCCCAAAACCTTGTAAGGGTTTGGGAAGGAAACATATCAATTCAATGTTTTAGACATGATTTTTGAGGATTTTTGAGGGGTGATATTTTTTCCCTTTGTTGAGGTAGATGACTTGCAACAAGAGGAGAAGAGTTTGATTGTGATTTCCAGGATAATCAAAAGAAACTAGTCAAGAGGGGAAAGACCAAGTGGGCTAACACAACTTTGAAATGTTGCTAATATATAAGTTGTTTGGCTAAGGTAGAGGACTTGCAATGTGGATCAAGTAGCCAAATTTTGGCAAGGGAAATCAAAGGTGAATGCAATGTGGATCAAGTAGCCAAATTTTGGCAAGGGAAATCAAAGGTGAATGTTGGGGAAAAGGAAAGGGATTAAGTGGGATGACATGTAGGCCCATTTTAACTTGCTTTGACCTATATTATTAGGTTGATTTTACCACTCTTACATGATGTTGTTCATAGCTAACTTGTGATCCATTTCACCGATTTGGGTTTACTACATCAAGACGACATTGATAAATGACCCACTTTGACCTGTTTGATAACACATGACTCAATGATATGACACACCACTGACAAAAATTGACCCCCTTTTTCAAGTGAGATGGATTATAATAGGAGTTAGGAGGTCAAATCATTACAAGGACAATCAAAGGCCATTGGTTGAGGGGGTAAGGAAAATGATCAAGTGGGCCCACATGCACGGTATTTTTTGACACACTTTGATTTGTTTGTGCAAGATGGATGCACTGGTTTGACATGCCATTGAAAAATGAATTTCTTTGACCCATTTGATTGTGATGGGTTGAATGCTCTAACACCTTTCTAATATATGACACAATTTGAGTTGTTTGACCAAGTCAAGCTAACTATGATCACATGTTACTAACAAGTGACCAACTTTGTTGACAAAATTCTTAAGCACCCCTCATGAATCCTCCCCGAAACATTGAAGTGATAGGTTCCCTACCCATAACTCTAAAAATTATTGCTCCAAATATTGAAGTGACATATTCCTTTCTTGAAACCTTGTAAGGTTTCGGGCAAGAAGCTCGTCATTTCAATGTTCTAAATAAAATATTTGAGAATTTAGGAGGGGGGGGGGGTGGTAATTTTGCCTTTGTTTCCCATCCCCTATTGGAATCCTACAACCCAAGAAATTAGAGTTCCTATTGATCTCGAACTTTGTTGAAACCTTGTAAGGTTTCGGGCAAGAAGCTCGTCATATCAATGTTCTAAATAAAATATTTGAGAATTTAGGAGGGGGGGGGGGTGGTAATTTTGCCTTTGTTTCCCATCCCCTATTGGAATCCTACAACCCAAGAAATTAGAGTTCCTATTGATCTCGAACTTTGATTGATTTTTTGAGCATTTGAATCTGTTTAGAATAGTCGAAAACCCTTAAGGGTAAAGTTCCATCATACATGGAATTTGGATCATGATAAAACTATAACCATGCTTGAAAATTTTGCGTGGAACAAGACAACTTTAACACAACTTTGAAATTATGATGAGATAATACATATTAGTCCTTGGTTTGTATTACCTTCACCTTTTGCTAGTTTCAACACCAATTCTTATGAAATAGTTTTCTTCGAAAGCATTGCTTGATCATCTTGTAGACATGGTTCTTTAAGTTCTTCTCAGACAATGTCCATAATAATAGGCATTATGATGCATCAAATTAACTTTTGATTTTGAAACATTAGAGTCCTTTCTAAATTTCTAGAACATGACGATGCCAACAACTTGCCAAGATCCACGCCCCATTGGTAAACAAAATTAATGCCCATATGAAAACCTTGAACTGCAATCCTGTGTTCATACATCAATAACAATAGGAAATCCATACTAAAGTGATAAATATAGGACACCCACAAGACTACACACACCGTATCAACCATTAACACCAAAACAAGAATATGATTACATCCTTTTCCATCTGAGATTATGTTACAAGTGTTCCATATTCATACTCTACCACACCATCATAAGCATCTTCGACTTGAATATCACATGGCAAGAGAAAAAGAATAATAGTGAAAACCCTCTTGAATTAAAACTCCAACAATATGGAACACCTTTTTATAGTCCATTGTGTCAAAGAAATAATTTGGCATTTGTAGTCTATGAGAAAGATCTCTTTGCATGCTTGCATTTCTTCTTCCTAAGAGAAAGAGTAGACCCCTTTGTAACCAACTTGGTTTGAATGTGTAAAAGTACTTCAGAGAAGGTAAATGCACCATGACACATGGGGGATTTCTTGGCACTATCAGACACTTGATGATTTTCTTGTAGGAGCATTTGATTCGGCACCTCGTCTTGAACTTGTTGAACACATAGCCTCACCTATCCATCCAACTTTCCACATGTTCTTCCCATTGACAGGTAGACTTAGCAACTGATGGTAAATATTCTGTGAGTTCTCCCTTAGTTTCTCTTTAAAATTAAAATATATACTAATAGTTTCAACAACCAAAGGCTATCAAAGGAAACTTCCTGTAGCGAGTTTGTTTGCAAATCTACCAATTTCTCTACTGGAAGTTAAAACTTCCTGTAGCAATAAAATTTTTTGACATAGAAAACTTAGGTGCTAACATAACCCAATTTGATATCTTGTAGACTTGGTTGTGGAACTCAATGCAATGGATACCATTTCTTCCTAAGGGGGGAGGATTAATCCAAGTAGATATCGGTGGCCACCCACCTATCCAACTGGCTCATCTTGGCAGTTTTTTCCTAGTTTTCGGGTTGTGAACTTCTGAGGCTGTTTTGAGGCCCTAAACAACGTTTTTAGGGATTGAGATAGTCAAATTGTGGATGAAGGTAAGAGTTTGACAACATAATGTGTATTCCTCGAATAGAAATTTCCAACAGGATATCATGTGCCTAAACGAAGATCATATGCAAAATTTACGACCCCAGGAAGTTGATGTATCAACTTACCCCAACGGGGCCCACATGACTTTTGGCGCTTCATCTCCTAGGGTTAGGTTTTAGGATGTCCAGGGTTTTGGCATTCATGTTTATTGTAAAAAGGATTTCAAAGCCTCGTTGTACTCATCTTCAAAACAACCACCATTCTAGCAATCTTGTTTTTAGTCTGCATTTTATAGTTTCAACACATTTCTTTATTGAATATAAGCCAATTTTACCGTATCTATGTTATTGTTCATTGTGTCTATGTGTTAATAATAATAATAATAATATATCTTCATTTCGTTCCACTCATAAAATCCAGATCAATTATGCATTGATCCCATTGTTCACATGAAATATATCGATGTAACAAAATTTCACAAGTTTCTTAAGTATGTTTGTTCATTTTTATCATGAAAAGTGTAGTTAATGGGTGGGTATATTTGGTTATATTTTTATCAACGATGTAGATAATAGGTGATCTCAACAATTGCAAGTCTAATCGAGAGGAAGGAAAAGTATAACTATGTCAAAAAATGAAAGGTTCAAATAAGTAAGAGTGCTATCAAAGTTGGTTTATATCCTAAGTCTCATCCTATATTCATGTGAAACAAATTAGAACGATACACATTGTGTATATGTACAATGCAGGTACACATTGTGCATATATGCACTTCATACTTAATTATTGTGTTTTTTTCAAAGCATGACATTAATGGGTCAATAATGTTTTGAATACATAAGTGGAAGTGTGATGGTGAAGGTGGATGGCTTAAGCACTAAATGGGGTAAGGAAAATTAGAGGAGTTACCTAAAGGAGGAGGGCGAGAGATTGGGTGGGACAACATATAGGGCCTTTTGGAGTTATTTGATTGGGTTGGGTTATATACTTTGACACATTATTAACAAATTCTTTGCTTTGATCTAATTGATAAAGTTAATTAAACATTTCAATGCACTACAAAAAAATTAGTCATTTTGACATGCTTGATCGAGCATGGCTAATAATTGTGATACATTGTTAATAGATGAATTATGTGGATGAGGTAGAGGGCTTGCGATGTGGATCAAGGGGAACATTTGATTAGGCATGGATAAAAAATGCGATACATTGTTAATATATGATTTCTGTGGATGAGGTAGAGGACTTTCAATGTGGGTCAAAGGGATAAATTTTGGCAAGGGAAATCAAAGGGGAATGATTAAGGAAACAAAGGAAGTGGATTAGTTGGGCCAACATGAAGGTCCCTTTTAACCCATTTTGACTTATTTGATTGGGTTGATTTGATTTCTCTCACACATTGTTAATAGATGACTTGTGACACATTTCATTTAGTCAGGTTACTACAATGAGAAGTCATTGATAGATGACCCACTTTGTCATATTTGATCAAACATGTCCCGCTAATTTGACACATCACTAACAAAATACCCATTGTATGATGTGAGAAGGATCACAATAAGGTTCGAGAAGTTAAATCATCACAAGGGAAATCAAAGGTCATTGGTCAAGGGGTAAAGAAAAATGATTGAGTGGGATAACATGCATGGCCTTTTCGACAGACTTTCAATTTTTTATCCAGGATCGATGCACTAGTTTGAAATAACATTGACAAATGAATTTCTTTGACCCAATTGATTGTGATGTTTTCATTGCTTTGAAATGTTGCTAACATATGACCCCATTTGAATTGTTCAAACCAATTTGAGCCAACTATGATCACATGTTGTTAATAGAGGACCCACTTTATGGAAAAAAATCCTCAAGCACCCCAATGTAACACATCCAACCCCTAATTACCCTTTCTAGGGATGGGGCATCAAATTTTCGCATTT
>CBVK0101329487.1:0-10755 GCA_900067695.1 Picea abies
TATAATTGCTCTATTACTGATTCACCCCCCCTCTCAGTAATCCAACATAAATGAGGGTTTGATTGCTTAGCCTTTAGCCAATTTTCCCTATAATAGGTATGCCTTCATGTCTTATTGTCTAAATACTTTAGGAATTTTTTTTTCATATGGGTTGGTGATATGATGTTAAGGAAATTTATGGAGTACATAAACCTACCTAGTACATCTTTCCATCACCAAATTTGGGATCACAAAATTTGTGACTTCCCACTAATGTCTCAATGCAACCCTAGGTAGCTCTTAACGCTTAAGCTAAAGCTCAAAATGATTTCAATCCCATAATGAAATTTATGATAGGAGGATTTTTCTTTTATGATTTCAATCTCCGAGGCTCTTGAACTAAAAAATCCTTAATAGAAGCTAACCCTAGTAAGCCATAAGCCCCTCCTACTTAAATGCAAAAATTAAAAAACATGGTTTTCCTTACCTGAATCACATCCTCAAAAGGTGGAATCCATAGTGCTCTTTCTCCATCCCTGTACTCAACCTATCAATGTATGAATTGGTTGAGGGCCTTCTAATGATGATGAGAACCATCGCCATGGATCAATTGTTTTCATCATTGGGAGTTCTTGAAACTTCAAACCCGTATGAAGTTTAAACAAGCTTGGAGATAAATATGTGATGGAAGACATCATTTCTAGTTCCCAATGAAATCTACCCCATGGAATATTTGAATCATGTACAACCATGCTAGGTAAAACATAGTATATTGGATTCTAATTTTTCTCAATGAGCTTGGTATACCATCTTTACAAGAATTCAACATTATGGGATTCTTGTTACGAATGCCCTTGAATGTGATCTAGTAAAGTATAGCTTTTTATATCATTCTAGTGATGTTGAAGAAAGGTATTTCCACTTTGATTTCTTATCAATTAGAATCTACAAGTATTGGGTTGGGAACAAATCCCACATAAATATTCATATGGATGTGGCTTTACTTTGATGGCCTACTGTTTGGATTGGCCAACATAAATGCCTCTAATGATGCACACGATAGAGGAAACTTTTGGAGATGGATCATTGATGAGGTTTTAAAGGCCCCTCGCCTTGTCTTCATCAACTTCAATACAATGGATAACCCAAAAGACAAGGAAGGATTGTTACTAGAATAAATCCCCCTAGAGAAAAGACATGATGTGCCATGAAATTTGAGTTTTCCACTTCCTTTACACAATGTGATTAAAAAATACCTTAGAATTATATTTGCTAATGGAAGAGGTTAATAAATTCATATATATATTCATTTGAAAATTCCCCTAATCCCAAATGCTCTTACTATTGAATTCATTAAGATAAGCCTAATAGAGAATCTTGTTCATGTTGCTTGTAGCATCGTAATTTATGAATAAATGTAGTTCATCCTTTTAATAAAATTCACTTTTTTTTACACTAGTACACAAAGGAAGACACTCAAATGAAATTCAAAATTAATACCTAATTTTACATTGCAACATTAACTAAAATATAATTAAGTACTTTTCTTTGCATCTACTTTTATGTATCTTTTGGTCTTTACACATCTACTTTTTATCTTGAGAAAAAAGATAATATAGGAAAAACAACAATTTTTGGAGAGGATTTGCATACCATAAAAACTCAATAATATACCAAGTCCATGTTCCTAGATCTCAACATGAAAATTAAAATCTTATGATAAGGTGTAGTGGGATTTTCTAGTTTTAATACTTCACATGAAAGGAATAGTAAGTAAAACCTTTTTTCGGTTGACAACATTGTGTATGCTAATAAATATTTTAACCGTCGTAACTCAATTCTATACCATTTTAAGAGGAGTCAAACAAATTTTAACAATTTTGAAACAAACTATCCTTTTAATATGTTGACATGGCTCCAAGTTTCAACAACGAATATAAATAACTTTTAAATTAAATGCTAATAATTATTTTTTAATAATACAATTCTAATAAGCATGATAATAAAAATTATTTCTTTTTTACATTTTTGTGAAGCTTTCATAGCAAAGCTCTATTAATATATTGACATGGCTACACGTTTCAACAATGAATATAAATAACTTTTAAAATAAATACTAACGATTATTTTTTTAATAGCACAATTCTTAAAAACATATGATAATAAATACTCTATTAATATAATATTGACACAAGTATTTTGACATTAAAATAAATACTAACGATTATTTTTTTAATAACACAATTTTTATTTTTTAATAACAAAATTTTTATAAACATATGATAATAAATATTCTATTAATATATTGATATAAATATTTTGACATAGTTCCAAGTTTCAATGATGAATATAAGGTCACAGGTTCAAATCCAGAGGGGGTAGGGTATGTATACCTTTGTAGATTTTATCACTCAAATCTTTGGACAGAGGAGGTTTCCTTATCCCACAAACAAGGGGGTCTCATACACCAATTTAGTATGCTGACTTGGCCGTGACCTTAAAAATAGATTATTATTATTATTTTTAAATAACTTTAATAAATACTAATAATTATTTTTTTAATAACACAATTTTTATAAATATATAATAATAAATATTAATGATTTTTTTTTTAATAATATTCTTATAAGCATATGATAATAAAAATAATTTTTCGCAAACCTCTATTTTCAAAATCTTAAAGAAATCTTCATTAAATGAATAAACTATTTATAAGGCAAAAAAGTCAATGATTCTTAACAAAAATAATCTACATGCGCCTTAGCTTCCATTCAAAAGATTATGATGGCATGCACCTTACATTCAATTCAATCCCAAGTATTGATATGATTAACATGGAAAGAATATTGTAGAGTTCTTGTTTTATATGAAGTGTGTTTCTTGTCCTAGAAATAATATCTTGTAGAGTTCTTGTTTTATATGAAGTGCGTTTATTGTGATTTTTAAAAAGTGGTGATACCAATCTTTCCACTTATTTTTTTTAATATGAAATTATGGTATTATTTTGTTTGAGAGTTATGCTTTAATGTAAATATAGTAGTCTTTTTTTAATATATATTTGTGATGATAATTTAATAACATGGTTTTTTTTTGTGTTTGTAATGATAATTTAATAATATGATTGTATTTTAGTTTTTTTTAGAATTTAAATATGTTTTTATTTAATATTGATTTTTTAAATGATTAATTTTAATTAATCAAATCTTTTAATAGTTTTTTTTAATAAAAAAATTTCATAAATAATTTTTTTTAGTTTTTAAATAATTTTACAAAGTTAGAAATCTTTTTTTTTTTAATTTTTAGAAAATTAAAAAGAAATTGTTAGAAACAATACTAGAGGTTCCACACATATATTAAAGATATAATGTATAACATACGTTTTTAGTAGGGTTAAACTTTCATGGGATAGAAAATTACAGTTCTAAAATATTCTTTATTCAAGATTTTAATGACTTTTTTGTATAGGAGCAACACACCCACCCACCATACATAGTAGTCTTAACTATCACAAACCTAGTATGTCACTGCCACTAGTTTTAGGGGTCAATATCAATTTGTAGATTTTAATGACTTTTTTATATAGGAACAACATACCCACCCACCATACATAGTAGTCTTAACTATCACAGACCTAATATGTCACTGCCACTAGTTTTAGGGGTCAATATCAATTTGTAGATTTTAATGACTTCTTTATATAGGAGCAACACACCCACCCACCATACATAGTAGTCTTAACTATCACAGACCTAGTATGTCACTGCCACTAGTTTTAGGGGTCAATATCAAGTGGTAGGTTAGGTGGGTGAAATTACCAAGTGGTTGAGTCAAATATGAGATTGATGGATAGTATGGTAGTAAGTTAATATTACAAACACATCTACAACATCCACTCTCAAAATTGACTTGGTAACATAGATAAGGAAGGAATCAAGGCCATTTGACTAAACAAACATCCTAATATCCTCTCTTAACATGTACTTGGGAATTATGTGAAAAAAATGACAAATATAACTTAATTTCCATTGTTGTGAAAAAAATTCCAAATATAACATACAACATTAATATGACAAATTTGTTATAAAGGAAAGAGTGTTAAATATAAATACGAGTATTCAAACAAGCCAAACATCATATCACAATTAAGAATCATATACAAAATCTCCAATGTGAATATAAGAAAAAAACTTTCAAAAAAGGAATTAAGAGTGTTGACCACCTACCTTTGGGAAAAGTGGGTTAACAAATAATAATTGCTCCAAATAATACCTGTAACTAGATGGTTTTCACACCATAAAGTGTCTTTTGCAAGTATGTGTACACAAAGAAAGCAACAAAAAAAAGTTTGTCATAAAAAAAATTGAGTAGGTACACTATTACAAAGTACTTATGTCAATATTATATTAATAGAGTATTTATTATCATATGTTTTTAAGAATACTCTATTAATATAATATTGACAAAATACTCTATTAATATTCTTAAAAACATATGATAATAAATACTCTATTAATATAATATTGACACAATAATATAATATTGACAAAATACTCTATTAATATTCTTAAAAACATATGATAATAAATACTCTATTAATATAATATTGACACAATAGTCCTGATAACAACTCATAAGTTTCCTCAACAAAACAAAGTACTTAGAAAAAATAATCCCCCTCATGAATTATAATTAAAATGACGTTCAAATACAATTATGCAAGCATTTGTAGAAAAACTTATTGAATTAGTTTCATAATATAATTGTTAGGATTAAGAAAGGAGTTTGTTTGAACTAGCTATTGTTGAAGATAACATCCAATTCTTTTGAAATAAGATTTAATTTGGAAAAAATGATTTTCTTTTAATTTCAATTTTAACAATTAATAATAATAAAAATGATTTAAAGTTTTTTTTTTTTTAAATTTAACATTGATTTTTCAAATCTTCAATTTCAACTTAGATTATTTTCCCACAAATACATAAATTTTATTTTTTAATAAAGAAAAAAATAATCTTGGATCTATTCATATTTTAATTTATATTTTAATTTTTAAAATAAATTTTTAGAAGAGTTATTAAATTACTCTTAAATTTATAAAAAATTATAAAATAAAAGATTTTACGATTTAATTTGGAAAAAATAATTTTCTTTTAAAAATTATAATTTAATTTTAATTTTAATAATTAATAATTAATAATAATAAAAATTATTTAAATTTTTATTTTTTTTAATTTAACATTGATTTTCCAAATCTTCAATTTCAACTTAAATTATTTTCACACAAATACATAAATTTTATTTTTTAATAAATAAAAAAAAATGATATTCGATCTATTTATATTTTAATTTTTAAAATAAATTTTTAGAAGAGTTATCAAATTACTCTTAAACTTATAAAATGAAAGATGAGATACATAAATTTTATTTTTTAATAAAAAAAAAATGATATTCGATCTATTCATATTTTAATTTTTAAAATAATTTTTTAGAAGAGTTATCAAATTACTCTTAAACTTATAAAATGAAAGATTTGTTGAAAATCAAAACACAATAAACATCACAAGAAAGTAGAGTCTCCACACAAACATATTACATAAAATATACAATATTATTTTTATAATAGAGAATCTCTCATGGGATATAAAATTCCACTACTAAAATATTATTATTTTTTCATGTGTGTAGATCGTAATGTTCAAAGACTTGGTTAATTAGGAGAAACATACATGTCCACCATATATAATAGTATTAACTACCGTAATATAATAGTATATGAATGCCAGCATGTTTATGCATCATCATAAAGTGGCATGTTATGTGGGTGTACTAACCAAGTGGTTAAGTCAAATATGGCATTGATGGATAGAAGTGCCATGCTTAAAGATTGCAAACATTTCTACAACATCTCCGTTTGATATTGACTTGCGTTGACAAATAATAATAATACTTTTTAATATTTATTTTGGTAAATAATAATAATAGGAATTTTTCAAAATAGTTTTTTAATATGTGAGTCTTATATATTAATTTGGTGTGCTGGTTTGATTGTGATCTTAAAAATATATTATTATTATTATTATATCTTTTACTATTAATTTGAGTCATAAATAATAATAATAATCATTTTCATTTAACTAAATAAATTTCAAAATATTCTTTTTATACATTATATGGAAAAAAACCAAAATAAAATTACAATAATATTCCTTTTAATACTTTTAATATTAATTTAGGGTTACAAATAATAATAATAATAATAATAATAATAATAGGAATCAATCCCATTTGATTAAACAAACCTTTCAAAATAGTCTATTAATATGCACTATGAAATTATATGAAAAAAAATAAAATTATAGTAATGGCCCCTTTAATAAATTTAATATTGTATTGACTTGAGGTAACAAATAATAATAATAGGAATCAATCCATCCTATTTGACTAAACAAACCTTCCAAAATACTCTCTTAACATGCACTATGGAATGATATGGAAAAACCAAAGAATAAAATAAAATTATAGTAATGCCCCCTTCATTTTTAGTTTAGTAGGGAATAAAATGTTCACTAATATTGACAACCAACGTTTTCATTATAATGATGTGCTAATGAGATGGAAACAAAGTTTTTTTTATCATAATTGTAGGTTCCAATAAACCCAATCACATGAGCTTCTTTAGAAATAGCAAAGGAAATCACAATTGTTTCTATTAATTAGAATATATAAGGTATAAGAAATTTGTAGCACACCCAACCTTTTAAAGCATACTTAGGCTAATGGGATGTCAAAATTTCTTCTTTTCCACTCAAATCATTTTTCATATCTAATCCTTTGGATAGAATTTGGTTCTCAAGATCTTTTTAATGACTATATTCATGCTCCAAACTGATCTCCAAGTTGAAATTTATGGCCCTTCAAAGTTTCTTGGGCTTTTCCCCTAGGTTGCATCATATGTTCAACATGGTATCCACATGGACCTCTCCACATCCCCTATACTAGATGATAGGGTAGGCATGTGTGTGTTGATGTGGTAGAGATGTGCCATCATACATAGAACAAATCAAGTCTGAAGCCAAGGAGAACCTCGGCGGAAATATTTGACACGAGGCTCAACATCATTGGGTGGTTAAACCCAACCAAGATCTACAGTCCCCATTTACTCAAGATTAAATATTGACAGAGGATAGTCGATTGGAATACTCTTGTTCAAGATGCAAGTTGTGCAACCTCAATGCCAACCTTCTGAACAATTTTCCCTGAATGCCCTACTTCCAATAGAACTAATGACTATGATTGAGCCAAAGCAATGGAAAAGATCATTGTGGTCTTACCAAACTGCATGGTAGTTAACGAGAACTCCCACGACCCAATTGATCCAATGGATAGGATATATGAAAATATGTGAACTAGATTCACTCGAAATCCCTAACCCACATAGTAGTTAATGATTTTGTCAATCCTTGGCTAACATTCAATAGGTGGGGTCCATGGTAAGATCTATGGATCAAATATGATTGGGTTGTATCTATGGAGGATCAACGATTCACAACCATTCGAGATATTGCTATTGGATTTTCTCCCTATCGAAAACACCACCCCCCTAGTCTTTCCATTCTTCTCGAGTAGACTTATTTGGATGGTTCTTTCCAAGCATGAATATTCAATGAATTATCGATATCACAACAGATCAACAGTCTGTGACCTCTTGGGCTCATGTATGTGGCTAAGCATTAAGTCATTGCCACCTCCTTATGAATCCTATATTTTGAATAACTTAATAGACTGGGTCTAGAACAAGATTTACAGTCTATATATTCTTGGTCTAGCTCCTTGAAAGATCAACGACTTATGGAGCAGTCAACACACCCTTAAAATTTCTTGGGAATTTTCGAGTGCCACATTCATTTTGATTCTCAAATTTTTGTTTGTTCTTTATCAATTGCTTTAGACTCTTGTGTTTGATTTTCTTTTCTTGATTTTCTTGATTTTTTGTTTTCTCTGATCATTGTTTGAACTACATCCTAAGCCTAAAGAAAATCCCAAAAGAGAAACATTTTTGTTTAAGGTTGATCAACTTGTTGTAGTGACTACTAGGTTGCACCGGCCACTCAAAGGGGTTTGAGGGGCTCCCAATTTTTTTTCCTCAAGAAATGTGTTACATTTTTTCCTCTTTTTTCATGTTGCCTCGATTTTTGCATCGCCTCGATTTTTGTGTCTATTGTTGGGTGGTTTTTCAGAACATGGTCTTTTGCCAATGGTTTTCTATTTCCAGTTAAGGAATTAGGGTTATTGACTAATCTAGGTCATTGCATTAGGGTTTTGGATGGCACTTGATCCTATATACATGTATATTCTATTGTAAACAATGTATGGTGTGGATGAATATAGAATATGTTGGTTTTCCCGGTTTGGGTTTCCAATGGAAAAATCTCTGTGTAGTTTGTGTATTTTCCACTGTATCTTTTCTATTCTTTTATTGAAAATTTATTTGCAAGAAATAATTGTACAAGGTTAAAATCTACAAAAGGAGGCATAACACATAATTTAAAAAAAAAATACAACATTTTTAAGTTAGTCCAATGAAGGCATCTGATAAGAGGAAATGCAAGCTAGAAATAAATGATGGATATGACTTATGGTCCGACCTGACGATCTTAGGAAGCAACTACCTACTGGCCATCAATGTCAGTTGTTAAGAAATAACAATATACACACATTTACACTCAAGTGTGCCACCCAATACGATCGTTGGGTGTTGGATAATATTTCCTATTGAAGAGGTAATGAAAAATGTTGAGCTAATACTGAGACATCAAATATATGAACCCTTAAATCATATCTATTGTTCGATCAAAATCACAATTCCATCAAGGTCGTCCATTTTTTAATAAAGAAAGGTTTCTCAAATCCTATCCCGCAAGTCATGTAGGATGCCACATATTCATATGTACAAATGTGTCAGCACACCATGTCGGCCTCCTCAACCACCTCATATCCATGTCATTGGCCACGCAAAATTTCTACATTAACTATCCATACTAGGCACGTCAACATGCCACGTCACTCATCACAATACGAGCTCATTGGTCGTCAAAGGGTTTCGGTGAGTTCTTTTAGAATCCTCCACTCATATGGGCCAACACCAATGAACTCAATGACCGTCAGTTGGATTATCTGGCTCATGTACTTTTTACATAAACGCTCACACCTGATGCCCGATGGGATTTTACACATGAAACAATGCCAACCATCCGATAAAAAGAGTGGGATAAATCTGGACCATTAAATCATTGACCTTATAACTCACTCTTTCTTCATGATTATGGTGGGTCCCTCAAAGTATCAGTGGACCATTCCCCCAATCTAGTGTCGACACATTCTATTTTATTTTCCACATCAACCATCCATGTCATCATCACATGTGTTAATCTGACGTCACCACTGTTCAATTTGGAATGTTTATAACTATATCAATGTTGATTTTAATTCATAAATGGATTTCTCCTAGTGCTTGAACATGATGAGCTCAAAGCGTTCCAAACAAAACATTTTGAAATTCACCAATGATCACCTTCTAACATAGAATCAGTGATTAAATTCCTATGGGGGGTATGGTCACTATATTAAACACCATAATGTTACGAGATTCTTCCCAACGAATTGAGATTTGGTAGATTAAACTACATTTTTCCAAAATTATTTCATTGATAACTTAGCCAAAGAATAGTTTTGTTGTGTGCGCCTACAAGCTCTCTCTTTTTCTGGAATTCGAATATTGTAGATTTGTTTCAACTTTTATTCTGGGAAACCTTATTGATCAGTGATCACACACCAACCATTTTCTTTTAGGTAAGCATTGTATTAATTTTACTCTAGCATCCCTTGGTGATAGGTATGTTTTATTCTATGTAAATAAGTTTTAAGAAAACCACTATAGAATTTACTTACCTTTGAAATGTTGTTTGTAGATACAATCCTTCTGAAAAGAACTCATGTGGAGAGGACTCCCAAGAAGTCGACGATAAGGTCTATATATTTTGAATATAGTTCCATTTATACCCCTCCAAAAGTGGAAGAAGCTTCGACATATAATAGAATTGAAACTCTTATCAAGCTTCCTCCTAATAATATTTTGATGTTGGTGCCACTATTAATGGATATAGAGCCATGCACAAGAGGTAGAGCCTCTACCTAGATGCCAATTCTTTCTTGGAATGATTTGTTTATAATAATGAAGACTACCCTAAGTCAACTCCGTATAGTAATCTATAACTCAAGGAAGTGGATGATACAATGTTCCCAACAAATAGGAAATCTCTTCTACACTATGTAGCCTCAAGATCCCCAAGTATTTCATGCATGGAATTGATAGAATGGGTTATCAACAACAATGATTCCCATAATTGTAGGATTGTCAATGACTAGGGAGAATGTATTTGTTCCTTTCTCCCTCAAGACATTAGCACCTATTATAAATTCCCATAACATGACGAGACTCTCACTAAAGAATTATTTATTTCCTTCTTTGAGAAGTATGCCACCAATAGGATACTAGGGAACTGGTGGAAGGAGAATAAAAAAATTGTTAACCTATCATCAAGGAGATATGCATCACTGGTCTGAGACAATATTATATATATGCCATGATTTTTCTATTCAGATTGTATGGGGAAAGTGTTATAACCCTAAATTGCACCATACATGCATACCTGGAATCGAGCCATCTTACTTACTATTTTTGCTGAGCCAACACTGAACAACTCTTCTTAAAAACAC
>CBVK0101329527.1:0-12163 GCA_900067695.1 Picea abies
AAGAGAGAGTTGAACTCTCCTTCCTTGTCCCTTCCTTCCACCCAAGAATATATGAGAGATAATAAAACTTTACATTAAATTATCACCATCAACCAATCATTACATAGAACCTGATAATGCTTCCTGAAACTTCTTCAATTTCTTCAATTCTTCAATTCTTGGAGTACTCTGATCCTATAGATAATATTACTCAATGTATTCTCTGAAACTCCTCCAATTTTCACTCCTTGAATCCTCCCCAAAAAGAGGTTATAGAAAGAATGTTAGACTTTATTCAATTCCGGTCTATTCAGGAGAGTGAACTTGCACAGAATGCCCTACGCTCAATAATTAACATGTGATTCTGAAATTCGCACACAAGAAACTAAATTCCGTACTCTTTCCAATGAAAATTTTCCCACTTCATTTGGATTCTCGATGAAGAAGTTATGACTGTTTTACCCAGAACACCTGTTTATTGACTAGCTTCAGGACTGGTCACAAACCCTATCTTCCACAGAGTGTATCTCCATAATTATAGTGAATCAAGAGTTGAAATTTTTACCAGAAGTACCTTGATATGTCTTCTCAATACCATAGCAATTTCACCATATGAATCGTTCTAGAAAAAAAATTATAGAAAAAATGGTAAGATGACCTGAAAATAACATACCTTAGAACACATCACCAAAATACTTCATCCTCCCTTGAAATATGGCCTTATTTACTTCTTATTTCCTCTGAAATTCGACTTGTATCAAAATGAATGTCTAATGATGTTTATTTATACCATTTATATCACTTTCTTTTAACATTAGGGCTGAGCTGACGCTTTCTTATTTTGTAATTCTTTTCTTTAATTATTTTCAAGGCCTACATGTACTTCCTTCTTCAATTCACTTTGTCATCTTCAAAAATTCATTTCTCGTCAACCATGAGGATTCACGTGACATGCCACATACCACCGGAAACAACATGTTGTATACTATCCATTCATGGGTGTTGTGTATGCATGTGCATTGTCTTTCATGTCCAAATACCTTTATCAATCTTGCGGTCCAAAACCCATGACTAGGGTTGACATTAATGACAACAACCAATCTTCCAACAACAGGCTCAAAACTGCACTTCTATTGTTCTATGTCCTCCAAACAACACCCGGAGTTCCGCAATATACATTATAAATTTTGAAGAAACCTTAAAAAGTAATTTAATTATAAAAATAAAAAATATTATTTTATATTATTAAGGGTTGATCATGTTAAAATGAAATGTTCATGATACCATTAATTTTAATTATGGTAATTATTACTTTATTTTCTTAAAATTTAACTTCTGAATTACATATTTTAATAAACTTTAACTAAATTTAAACTTTATGTTCTCAAACTTCCATATAACCATTAACTTTAATAGATATTTTAATAAAATCTAGATATTTATTTTAAGTTTAAACATGTATTTTTTAAAAACTAATTTTAATTATACAAATTAAAATGAATAAATTTTTTATAATACTTTTATTTATTAATACTTTTTTTATTATAAAATTTATCTTAATTTTATAAGAATATAAAATTTAATATAATTATGTTTTTTTTTAATATTTTCATAATTGAATTTTAATTTAAATATTGTTGACTTTTATTTTCATAATTGAATTTTACTGTGTACTTTTAATATTTTCATAATTGAATTTTAGTTTGGATGAACATTTGAAAACCCATATTGTTAATTTTGATTTAGCCCAAGTTATAAGCAATAATCAATGCACACAGAGCTCGTTAGAGCCTTCGTTTCCATTTAGTGTTGGTTACACAACTCCAGGTACATAACCAAATATGTATTTGTCAGTTTTCTATAGAGTAGAAAATATTACATTTATTTTATGTACGTTCTTAGATCTACAGGTCATAGTAAAAGTTACAATAATCAATAATTTATTTTTTAAATTCTTCAATGCATTGTTGCTTCTGTACATATCAATTTTTGAAGCTCTAAAACATGGTTATAAAAAGGGTAATCTCAAGAAGTTGCGTAATCTTCATGGATGCAATGTTTTTTTTTTTGACAGAAACGGTTATAGATTATATTAATGGGGTGGACTAGCCACAGATCCGATTACAAAATGGCCTCGAATTTCTTTGGGTCTGTCTTTCTGAACCATTCTACTTCTATAGCTATAGCCTTGTGAACTGAACTAGTTTCTGTACGTCTTCTAATAGAACTGGATTAGATTTAAATGTCGAAACTCCAGTCACTGTTTCAGCATAAGTCTCAGCACCGTTTCAACATATGTCTCAACACTGTTTCAACATTTGTTACAGCGGTGTTTCAACATAAGTTCCAGCGTTGTTTTAGCATATGTTCCAGCATTGTGTTTCAACATATGTTACAACATTGTTTCAACATTTGCTCCAGCACTGTTTCAGCATATGTTCCAGCTCTGTGTTTCAGCATATGTTTTGTGTTTCATCATATGTTACAGCACTGTTCTTCAGCTTACAACACTGTGTTTCAGCATATGTTCTAGCCCTGTTTCAGCATATGTTCCAGCACTGTGTTTCAACATATGTTACAACACTGTTTCACCATATGTTCCAGCACTGTTTCAGCATATGTTTCAACACTGTTTCAACATATGTTCCAGCATTGGATTTGGTCTTGTCCCTTTCTTTGCAATTTGCATGCTTCCATTTAGGTTGAGGTTGGTCAAGGTAGATCCACCGTGGTTAGCTGTTCGTTTGCACACATGCGTCCTTGTTCCAGCTTTGCGCCTCTATTTGCCTCCTCATCCGCTTCTCTATTCAACTCCCTCAGGACGTGGAACACTTGATATGAGTCAAACCTTTGAAGGAGGAGGCGTATCCTGGCCAACAAATTATTGAGTTGTGCATTTTGAGTTTTCGTGGAACGGGCTATGGCACAGATTAACATTCGGGAATCTCCTATGATAATCAGTTTTCGAATTCCATTGCTTATGGCTTGGCACAAGCCCTAACTCATTAGGGTTTCTTCTTGCTTCCCGGAGTATTCTATTCTCGTCAAGTTTACACGAGGTAAATACCTCCCGCGGCTACCATAATATCAACACCATGGAGGCTTTAACATGGGATTCTACCAAGGAGGCTAGTGATGATGATATGGAAGAGTAAGAGGAAGAGAATATGGTGGTGGTGGAGGAAGACCAACTACCTATTTTGATTATGGTGAGATAGGCCATTTGTCGCAATTTTGTACCAAATCACACGCACTTTATGGATATTTCCATAGCATAGACCATGTCACTAAGGATTTCCTAGATCTATTTTCCAAGTTGGAAGAGAAGAAGGGGCACAAAAATATGGTGACTACTGAGCCACGCAAAGGTAAGGAGCCGAAATAAGAAGTGGATGTATGGGTGGTAACATGAGGAGGCATTCATATGGGAGATGACCTAGAATGAGAGAAAGTTCAGGTCATAATGTAGAAGGAAATTTTAGAAAAGAAACACAAGAACCTCCTAAGTTTAACACTGCACAAAAAAATAAATTCCTATGTGACACACAGAGAACCCTGGAAGTGGACAATGCACATGAAGAATTGGAGCACACAATGTAGGGGGTGCTTGAAGGAGCCCACACATGCGAATAATTGTAATGCACAACATAGAGGGCACTAGAAGAGGATTGTGTGTGCAAAGAAGTTAAATGTGCAACAAAAAAAGAACTAGAAGAAGAATGTGTGTGTGAATTGTTGTGGCACACAACACAAGAGGAAACATAGTGTCACACTTACACCAAGACTGAATCAGAAAACCAGGTAAATGACTTATTATGTTGTTGTTGTAATATGTTGGGTGACCGTATAGCTACAAAGAAACTAACCCACATGCTTACAAGATGTACGGAATAAGGGGAAAACAATGTTTCAATTTATGCCCCACTACTAGAACGAGATGTGTGCCATGTAAGTAGAAGGAAGCGCATGGGGAGAGAATTTATGATGACAGTTGAGCTCAAAAGTTTTGAGATGGATGGTGTCATTTTGGACCTGGGATCTGATGTGAACATATTGTCGAATAAATCATGGGATTTGATGGGTAAACCAAACTTGGTGTGGTCCCCAATTCAACTCATACTTTTGAACCAATACAAGATTTATTGGATTAGCAAGGTGGAGCAAGTGGAAGTGAATATTGATGGGGTGATACTAAATCAGAATTTGAGGTGATTGAGATCATGGACGACTCAAATCCCTATCTATCTCTACTTGGCATGAATGGGCATTCAATAACAATGTCGTACTAAACCTGAAGCGATGACATGTGTCCTTTAATACATACACCTTGTGCATTATTGCACCATTGGACCCAAATGAGGGAGACATGTATAATGAGCCCATAAATGAAGATGTGTATATTTGCATCATAGAAAACATATACAATATTATAGGGTGCATGGAGGATTATGTGAATCCAATAGCTTATGGTGAACTAATTTAGAGAAGTATTCGCTCCTACGACATAAATTTGAAGGATGTTATGGAAAGATGGTAGAATAAGCTATATGAGGTATCAACCAAGAGATGTGCATAAATCACCAAAGCATTGTGTTAGATTGGATCATAGTTGTGCAATCTACCAAGGTTTGATGAGACAGGCATGATAGACACATTCTTTGCTAATACAATATTTAAAGGAACACATGTCACTAGTGGAAGACACAGTAAACAAACCTACATGAAGGGGAAAAAGTGGTAGAGTATATCAAAGTTAGGTTCCATCCTACAATCAAATTTGAATTGATGAACCGGTACAAGGGTACTAAATATCCTCAGGAACATATTTTTTTATGTTAGAGACGTTGTACAACCAAGAATATTCCTAGCATGCAATGGATTCATATGTTTTTCCATACCATGGATATGCAACCTAAAAGCTAGAACATACAAGAGGAAACAAGAAGACAGACATGAGACTAGGAGAAAGTAAGCAGGAATTTCTGCACAATGTTAAGTTCACGTCAGAAATCTTGGCGTAGATAGAGGCATTGTTAAGCATCAAGGATTTCATATTCCATCGACAGCCTAGGGACACCGCACAAAAATTTGTTTGTGTGTATCACAAGCCGATGGTGAAACTAAAGAATCTCATATATTGTTGGAAGGTCAACATTGATGATGCGCAAGAAGAGGACCCCAGAGGGGTACAGATCAATGAGACCAAGGGAAAGCACATTGTTAAAGGAAAGGCCACTAGTAGCATTATGTGAGACTATGTGTGGCCATTAAAAATTAAAAAAACATAATATAGGCATGGAAGAAGCACCTAAAATGGACATAATTGGTGATTACTGGGACCAGGAAATGGTAATGCAAGTGGTAGAATTGTTGAAAGAGTAGAAATACTTGTTTCCAAGGAGCCTCTCAAAGATGAAGAGAATTGTGGGATCCCTTAGTGAAATGAAGATTCGGTTAAGGCAAAATGATAAGCTAGTAGAGAAGAGTCCCTATCGAATAAACTTGGAGTACAAAGAGAAAGTGATAAAAGAATTGGATTGAATGTTGGAGGCAAGTATCATTGTCCCTATGGAGGAGTTAGATTCGATTATCTTGATGGTGGTGCAACTAAAGAAGACAGGGGACCTAACAATTTGTGTAGACCTACATAGTGTAAATGCAGCTTATGTACATGATCCATTCCCAACACCATTTACAAATGAAGTGTTGGAAAACCTAGGTAGGTGTAATGCTTACTCATTCACAAATGGATTCTCTGGATATCACAGAGTGAAAATCACGGAAGAAGACCAAGCCAAGACAATGTTTTCGATGGAATGGGGCTCACTTGCTTACACTGTAATTCCCTTTGGAATGCACCTACAATGTTTTATAGAATTGTGGTTGCAAATTTCAAGGACTTCATCCATAAGTTTCTAGAGGTGTAATTAGATGAATGGATGATGTTCATCCTACTAAATGATCATATGAAAACACTACAATTGATGTTGGATAGTTGTCGATAGTTGCAGATTTCATTGAACTTGAAAAAGTGCATCTTTTGTTCACTGTTTGAAACACTATTGGAACATGTTGTATGTAAGGAACGTTTTTTAGTAGATCAAGCAAAGATTACTGCAATAATGGATATATTGGCTCCCACATCTTTCATAGATTTGTTCATAACTTTAGGACATAAATTTTATTATAGACGATTCATACGGAGTTACGCAAACATTTCTACACAATTGGAGAAGCTATTGCATAAAGATGTAAAGTATATCTAGACACAAAATGCTAGGAGGCATTGGACACATTGAAAGAGAGATTGGTGACTGTGTCAATCCTAATATTTCCATGTTGGACTAAGATATTCCACATACATGTGGATGCATAATCAATTTCACTTGGTGTAGTTCTTGCGCAACTAGAAGAAGATAACATTGATCACCCGGTCTATTTTTCCAGCAGAAAATTATCATATTCTGAGAAGAAATACACAACCACAGAGTATGAAGGAATAGATATGGTATATACCCTGCAAAACTTTTGACATTACTTACTCGACACTCCCTTCAATATTTTTATTGACCATTCGATGCTCAAATACTTGGTCAACAAGTCAGTGTTGGGGGTGCTAATATGTCAATGGATTTTTTCTTTTCCAGGAATTTGAGTTTGAAGTAGTCATCAAACCCGGCAAACACAACATTGGGTTGGATCATCTTTCAAGGATACAATCAAGGGAATTTGGAGGTAGTTTAGATGATGAGCTCCCCGACACACAACTATTTAAGGTTGAAGTAATGTCAGATCAACTAGAATATAGTGTAACATACTTCACAACAGGTCACAAGTTGGATGGATACACTTAGACACAATGCAGACAATTGGTGACCCACAGCTCCAACTACTAGTTGATAGTCGAACATTTGTACAAGCTTGGAGCAGATGGGATCCTCTAAAGGTCTGTCGAACATTTGTACAAGCTTGGAGCAGATGGGATCCTCTAAAGGTCTGTGTTAGAACATGAGTGCAACATGGTCCTCTACGAGACACATGAAGGTATTGCGGGAGGAAACAATGTCAAAAATGCCATTGTGCAAAAAGTGTTATGCACAGGGTTATGGTGGCCATCAGTAATGAAGATGCCAAGGGATATTGCAAGCACTATAAAATTTTCCAAAGGATTAGGAAACTTTGTAGAAGAGATCAACTGTCACTTTTCCCAATCACAATGCTAGAATCATTTGACAAATGGGATATTGATTTCATGGGACCTGTCAATCCCCCAACATTCTCGAATGGTGCATAGTACATTATTACCACCACATAACACTTGACATGTTGGTAAAAATCCACACTAATGAAATATTTAATTGTAGATGCAATAACATTCTTCATATTTGAGAATATGATCACAAGGTTTCGCTGCCCAAAGGTGTTAATGAGCGATCAAGGTGCACATTTTTTTAATGACACCATCCTCGCACTCACTTAGGAATTCATGATCCATCACAAAAAGAGTAAACCATATCACCCACAAGCTAATGACACAGTTGAAGCCTTCAACAAGATATTAGAGCATGCACTAACTAAGGTTTGTAATGTGCAACAGGACATCTGGGATCAATGGATTCCAATAGCACTATTGGCATATAGAACGACTTGTAAATGATTAAATAATAATACACCTTTTAGGTTGGTCTATTGTAAAGAGGTCATGATGGCCATAGAATTTGTGGCACCAAGTCTGCACATTTCCCTCATGACACAAATGTCAGATGATCAATCCCTTCAGAAGCAGTTAGATGAGCTCTTAGAACTCGCAAAATACTAACTCATTGTGATTCATCTCTAATTGGTCGAGAATCAGAGATAGAAGGCCTATCACAACCACAAGATTTGACAAAAAATTATACAACCCAATTCTTTAGTATTACTATATGACAGAAAGTTTCTCAAGCACCATAGAAAACTGCACATGTTCTAGTTAGGATAGTTTAGATTTATATACATAAGTGAGGCATGGGAAGCAAAGTTTGCAACACTACAGGGTTAGCCCCTCAAAGGACTGATTAGTGGAAGTTAGTTGAACGCATATTATGGTTCGCAGGGGTTGAGTGCACCCTAAATGGACAACAGTTTCACAATTAGATTAGGGTAGGACTTAGGTAGGTAGGTATACAAGTAGGTATAATTACACATTCAATAGTAGGATAGCACATCAATAGGTAATCAGGAGGATAGGACAGGTTGTTACATGTAAATATTTAGAATATTCAACCAATTGTGTGAAGCAATTACTAACATATAGGCTATCGAATGGGACAACGGGCTCTCATAGGTAGAGTATGGGGCACAAGGTGATTAAAAGAAGTAAAGGGTCAAGCAATCAGAATCAAATTCACATCTATAATTCGGGGCATTGTTGACAAATTCCAGGGCCTATGCATGGCTACAACACCAACCAAGCTCAACAGATTGTACCTAAATATAGATTGTTGACAACATCCCACTAAGTCCAAAAAGTGGTTCTAAAAATTCATCTGGGAGATACCGAAGAAACAACATTGTTGGCTCGAGGAAAATCCAACTAATAATGTTGGGGGCCTATTGGCACCCTAAGGTTTTGAAGATCATGTGTGCACCACAAATCAACATTAAACATGTTCCCAAGAAGATGCATCACATAGTTCCAAGTTTCAATGCCTACACCAATCCAGGATCAACTACACATGCCAACCAATTTTTACTATGCGCTGGGAATTGAAGAGATCACATATAGGCCAAATCCTCAAAGATATTTAATAATGATTGTAACCACTTTTGTAACAACTCAACTAGTCACGGTGAAAGTTGTAGGTGACCTGACACATTTCTTATGATTTCCATGCTCCAATAGACTTAAGGGGGATGCATGTTGTTATGTAAGGGTTGGGTTTTTATTCTCTAGGAGAAAATTTAGTATATCATGGTATGAGCACTGGAGAAGAGTTAGAGCTCAAGTTCAAATTTATAACAGTATTTGTTATGTTCATAGATATTATGTGTGTGAATAGGAGAGAGAAAGGATATGTTCATAGATATTATGTGTGTGAATAGGAGAGAGAAAGGAGATCTGAGTGCATGGATCATCTCTATTTTGTTTTGAATGCATCCCAAGTAGGCTCTGACCCATGTTTATGGAAATGTAATTGAATGCCTTTGAGTTTAATGAATAAATATGGAAGCACATTATCTTTGCATCTAATGAGTTATGATGTGAATGCATGTCTGTAAATTTGTATTATTCTACGTAGTAATATTTCGGTATCTATGAATGATTGCATGGTTATGCGATGACTATTTCTTGTATGTTCTATTCCTTTATAA
The DNA here is from genome assembly GCA_900067695.1 of Picea abies. NCBI lineage: Eukaryota > Viridiplantae > Streptophyta > Pinopsida > Pinales > Pinaceae > Picea > Picea abies. The sequence goes on from CBVK0101329527.1 coordinate 9,334, forward strand.
GTTTCATGAAACCTATGGTCTCTATAATTCTCATGGCACCTTGGGTGAGACTTTCTTCATTTTTTGAAGATTGAATATGTTGGTGCTTATGAGGTATTTGTTAGTCAAGCATTATGAACCTTTGGTCTAAACCACCTGCTAAATGCCATCATGTACACTCCTCTACATACCTTAGACTAGCCCTGGGAATCAGTCTCCATGGATTACATGTCAGGTTTTCCCTCCACCAAGCAGGAATCAGTCTCCATGGATTACATGTCAGGTTTTCCCTCCACCAAGCATGGTAACAATTGTGCATCTTTTATGTTGTCGATCAGTTCTATAAGATGGCCATTTTCGGCACCGTGCAAGAAGAGTATCACAACAAAATCCACTACTAAGATATTATTTGAGTGTGTTTAGGTTCATTTTGGGCTACCATGGACCATTATATCAGACAAAGATAATAGGTTCCTTAGTACTTTCTAGTCCATCATGTGGTCTCTAAGGGACACCAAGCTAACCAAATCAATTTCCTTCCACCCCCAAATAGATGGATAGATAGAGGTGGTCAATAGGATGATTGTGCACATCTTGCGCATGTACAAATCCAAGAATCCATGTACATGGGATGAGATCCTTCTATATGTTCGACATAGCTACAATAAAGCCCTCCACAACTCTATTGACCACATGCCTTTGTAGGTGTTCTTGGGGTTCCAACAATTAACCCCCATTGATGTAGCTCTACCCATTGCATCTATATAGGAAGAGTCATCCCATGCTTAGACCAAGGCAGATAAATTAGCCAAATTTGTTGAATGGATCCAACACATCTAACAATAGGTTCATGATATCTTATGGAAAACCAATGCCAACTATAAGCAGTGACATAACCAACATCATGTGCCACACAAGTTTCAAGTTGGTGATAATGTGTGGTTTCATTTGCAAAAAAAGACTCATGCCCCCCCACGAGAAGCTTAGACCACCCAAATATGGGCCTTACACCATCACTAAATCTGTGGGTGATAATTCTTTTAAATTGAGTATTCCCCCTTTCCTTGGCTTGCACTCAACATTTAATGTGAAGCTTCTTCAATCATATTTCCCACCTCTATTGGACACCTTAGAGGTGGTTGAGCATTTGGCCCCGATAAAAACTCAACCTTGACTGCATGGAGTATGCTATAGTGGACTAGATCATGGACATCAAGATGAATTGAACCCACTAAAAGAACATACAACTCTATCAGGCTGTCAAAGTAGGACAACTTCTTCACCAAGGAAAGTAGCCCATCAGGATTAAGATTCAATATAACTTTCTCCATTTAATGGAGGCACTTAACACAATGGGGAACATTTCTTCCTAGGGAGGATGATTTCTCCAGGTGAATATCAGTGACCACCCACCTCTTCCATTGACTTAGAAAGATTCCCCATCTTAGCAGTTTTTCAATTTTTTCTAGATCATGGACTATATCACAGTTATGTTCATAGATATTATGTGTGTGAATATGAGAGAGAAAGGAGATTTGAGTGCATGGATCATATCTATTTTGTTTTGAATGAATCCCAAGTAGGCTTCATCCTATGTGTATGGAAATGTATTTGAATGCCTTTGAGTTTAATGAATAAATCCAGAAGCACATTTATCTCTGCATCTAATGAGTTATGATGTAGATGTATGTCTGTAACTTTGTATTATTTTGCGCAATAATATTTCGGTAGCTATGAATGATTGCATGGTTATGCGATGAAAGTTTCTTGTATGTTCTATTCCTTTAAAAGTTTCATTAAACCTATGGTCTCTATAATTCTCATGGCATCTTGGGTGAGACTTTCTTCATTTTTTGAAGATTGAATATGTCGGTGCTTATGGGGTATTTGTTGGTCAAGCATTATGAACCTTTGGTCTAAACCACCCATCAAATGCCAACATGTACACTCCTCTACATACCTTGGACTAGTCGTGGGAATCAGTCTCCATGGATTACATGTCAGGTTTTCCCTCCACCAAGCATGATAACAATTGTGCATCTTTTTGGTTGTCGATCAGTTCTATAAGATGGTCATTTTTGGCACTGTGCAAGAAGAGTATCACAACAAAAGCAACTACTAAGATATTATTTGAACATGTTTAGGTTCATTTTGGGCTACCATGAACCATTATATCAGACAAATATAATGGGTTCCTTAGTACTTTCTAGTCTATCATGTGGTCTCTAAGGGACACCAAACTAACCAAATCAATTTCCTTCCACCCCCAAACAAATGGGAAGATAGAGGTGGTCAATAGGATGATTATGCATATCTTGCGCATGTACAAATCCAAGAATCCATGTACATGGGATGAGATCCTTCCATATGTTCAACATAGCTACAATATCCATGTACATGGGATGAGATCCTTCCATATGTTCAACATAGCTACAATAGAGCCCTCCACAACTCTATTGACCACATGCCTTTTCAGGTGTGCTTGGGGTTCCAACCATTAACCCCCATCGATGTAGCTCTACCCATTGCATATATATAGAAAGTGTCCTCCCATGCTCAGACCAAGGAAGATAGAGTAACCAAATTTGTTGAATGGATCCAGCACATCCAACAATAGGTTCATGGTATCTTATGGAAAACCAATGCCAACTATAAGCAGTGACATAACCAATATCATGTGCCACATAAGTTTCAAGTTGGTGATAAGGTGTGGTTTCATTTGCAAAAAAAGACTCATGCCCCCCCACAGGAAGCTTAGACCACTCAAACATGGGCCTTACACCATCACGAAATCTGTGAATGATAATTCTTTTAAATTGAGTATTCCCCCTTTCCTTGGCTTGCACTCAAC